>CAWUFW010018078.1:0-236138 GCA_963921515.1 Calotriton arnoldi
AAACAAAATGGCCACCAGCCACATGGTCACTTACAAGTCATAACAAGAGGCAGGAGGCCTGTAAAACAAACAGCACATGCAGGCCTAGGGACAGTCCACTGACTATGCAAAATGGCCCGAGGCCAGTGGCCACATGGCATCTGGAACTAAGGCAAATGGTGGCCTATGGCAAACATACACACACACTGGCCAGACAGCGGAGGCATGGTAAAACAGAGAAAACAGCATTAATTCAGCAATGGGAAAAACAGAAGTTAACAGAGAAAAATGTTTACAATTACACAGATCCTTCAAAGGCATTACCCCACCTAGTCCTATACACTGTTTGCATTAAAAAAACATGAAATACCACAAAAAAAACACATTTTGTATTTCAATCCAAATCCATCCATGGCCTAAATGCTGTAGACACCACAGCAACAGTTGTTTCATGCACCCATGACTAGCACTGGGCTTACTGGCTGGAAGGCTAGTCGGCAGACTAAGCCACATTGTGAATTAAATCAATATTGCAAATGCATAAAAAAAAAACATGGAGAAAATGTAGTAAACTGTGAAACATTTTTCCTTTACAAAAGAAGAAAAATAAAATGCAGAGAGATAACAGTGATCACTAGGCCCCTACTGAAACAACAGGCCACCCACCACAATACATTTTAAAAATCCATTAAAAGTACAAATCCAGGTGCATGGCCCCAATCAAACAAACAATGCCAGTTTTTCAACTTACTTGTGAAATCTCAAATACAAAAAGTCCTTAAATCCAATGGGATATGCAGCAGACACAAAGAACGATCCTTCCAGCTCCAAATCCAAATGAAAAGCGACCAGGAGATGGACAAACCACTGTGAAGAGCCTGCTGGACAGGAACAGGAAGTTGGAGACTCTGGGGCACTTCCTTCCAGTTGAAAAAAATAATATTTTTTTAAAAAGAGACTCCTCGCACAAAAAAAACACCGCCAAATGTCAATTTGAGGAGGTTTTTAACTCCAAATCATCAGTTTGGAAAGATTTTGATGCTTCTCGAGGAGAGAATCTTCCCCAGATTGCAGCCGCGGCTGATCCTGGTGTTTGGGATAGCGCACAGCAGAAAACATCCGCTGGAAGTCGCTGGCGCAGCCAAATGGCGTGTTGGCGACCGCAAAATCTCATGGGAGCATGCGGCCATTTAGCAAATCTCGTAGCGCCCCATTTGGCTGTGAAAATCTCATGGGCCATCGTGAGCGCCCGGCAAGTCACTTCCGTGCGCGCAAAATGACATACCGGGCGAGCGGACCAAAAAAAACCTCCGCTCCATTGCGGAGTGCGGAGTTTAATAGTAACTTGGCACGGAACTTTGTATGCACGGCCAAGGCAAAGCAAGTGTTTTTTCTCTAAATTTCCACTGAAAAGTTATTTGTAATCCGTGATGGAGGTTTTGCATCTTTGCTTTTCTTCAGCGCAATATCTCACGTAGTATCTGTGACAAAGGGGTTCTTTCTTGTCATCTGCTGCTAAGACTAGACATCGTGTCCTAAACTTTTGAAAACTAGAAGTATGTAAACGTGCCTAAAAGCCCCGCCTGTTTGGTCCCGCCCCATATACATTTGTGGTATGCAACATCTTCCCGCCCTTTTTCCAGGACGATGGCCAGCTTACTAAAAGGCCCCTCGAGCGCGTTTTCCGACGATTTAGAAATGGGATCTTGAATACGATCACAACTCCACCAAACAAAGAAGCTCTTACTTTTGTAAAGTACAAATCATCCAAGTGTGTTTTCTCTGCAGTTCCACCATCTGAAGTTATCTGACGCTCGGGCAACAATCACATTGGCAAAGTTACACACACACAAGGTCACTGGAGACATTTCCAGCGGCCTCTTCTTGTACAAATACGCAGGGTAGAATTCATTCTGCCACGATGCTCATTTCACAGAAATTCCGCCTCAACGGTTTACATTTACGAAATACAATTTTAAAAACGTTGAAATTCACTGAAAAAAACCAAGGGTACAAGGACGTTATAGTTAGGAGATAGAATTTTAAAAATATTTAGAAATTTACTGATAAACCCAAAGCTTACAAGGACATTATAGTTAAGAAAAAGAATTAAAAAAACCTTAGAGAGTCACTGAAAAAACAAAGGTTACAGGGACACTATAGTAGGAAACAGAATTTTAAAAATCCTTAGAAATTTACTGATAAACCCAAAGTATAGTCAGGCTCACATTTCACCTGTACAACACCAGTGAAATTCAGCAGTTAGAGTTACCTGAGCTAACTATAACTTATGCCCCCACAATGCAATGCTTATGACGTCACATACTACATCACTCATGCCTTGTTATAATTGTATTCAGAACTCAAATAATTGTATTTTGCACAACTGGTAAGAGAAAGTGTCTTACTGAAGGTTAATACCGGCTGTATATGTATATAGAAAAACAATGCATGTCCGTTGAATGGAGGTTTTAAGAATCAGGTTGTATTCTAATTTTAAGAAAATGTTTAGATATGAAATGTTTGTATTGCTTTACTGGCATGATATCAAACTGTTAAGTACATAAAAAAATAAAAACGTATTCTCTTACCACTAGTCTTTACTATTAACCCTGTAACCTGACCCATATCTTCTTACCTTTATAACCTAATTCCTTTTCCCCCTTCCTACCTTATTCCCGGCCCTTAACCCTGACCCTAATCCCTAACCCCTCTTTCCTAATCCTTAACCCCTAACCCTTAACCTAACCCCATACCCTTAATGCTTTGCCTTTACACCCTTAACCTCTTACCTCCTTACCCACCACCCTAAGCCCCTTACCATCTTATCTTTAAAGCTTTACTCACTTCATCCTACCTTTTTACCGTATACCATGAACCTTTACCCTTCTATCAGGGAATTGTGAAGCGCGCTACTCACAGTGAGGGTCTCAAGGTGCTGGGGTGTGGGGCGTTTGCAGCTCTAAGTCAGCCAAAAAGCCAGGTCTTGAGGCTCTTCCTGAAGGTGTGTAGAGTAGGGGAGCGTCTGATGTTGACCGGGAGCTCGTTCCAGGCCTTAGCCATGATGTAGGAGAAGGCTCTTCCACACGCTCTGGATCTGCGGATGCGTGGGGTTCTGCTAGGGTGAGGTCGGAGGAGCGGAGGTTTCTTTTGGGTACGTAGAAGGAGACTCTTTCGTTGAGGTATTTGGGTCCGGTGTTGTGGAGAGATTTGTAGGTGTGGGTGAGTAGCTTGAAGGTTCTCTCTTCTCGACGGGGAGCCAGTGGAGGTCTCGCAGGTGATGGGTGATGTGCTCCTGTCGTGAGATGCCGAGGACGAGTCTGGCCGCGGTGTTCTGGATGGTCTGGAGCTTGCGTAGCAGGGATTTGTTGATTCCAGCGTAGAGGGCGTTTCCGTAGTCCAGTCTGCTTGTTATGGTTACGTGGGTGATGGTCTTTCTGGCTTCGGGGGGGATCCACTTGAAGGTCTTGCGAAGGATGCGGAGGGTGTTGAAGCAGGTGGAGGCGACGGCGTTGATCTGGCGGGTCATGATGAGGGAGGAGTCGAGTATGATGCCGAGGTTCTGGGCGTGGTCTGTGGGGGGGTTGCTGAGGGCAGTGGGCCAACAGTTGTTGTCCCAAACTGAGGGGGTGGATCCTAGGACGAGGACTTCGGTCTTCTCCGAGTTGAGCTTCAGACAGCTGCTACTTCCTTATATCCTAATCTCTTATTCATCCCCCAAATCCTCTAATCCCGTAACCCCCTGAGTCCCTTTCTCTTATTCCCGTACCATAACCCCCTTACTTCAATACCAATAACCTAACCACCTTACACTAACCCCTTTAGTTATATCCTTCCTCTTAACCCCTTACTGATGACCCTATTCCATTAACCCCTTACCCTCACCTGTTTATGCACTGCCACTTACACATTGCCTCTTACTCTTACCCTTAAGCCCTTATCTTTAACCATTTACTCCTTACCCTCAAAAATGTTATTAATAAAATATTACTTATGTAGTTTTTCATTGTATTACTTACAATGAAATGCAATGGGATGGTCTATGATAAAATTGTAGTCCACAACAAAATGCCTTCAAGCAAATGACATGACAATGAAATGGATGCAAACAAATGATATGTTTCTCATGTGCCAGAATGGGATCAAATGAGGGAACGTCTAGGGACTGGACACATGCAATGGTGGCTCCATTGCTTAACACACTCTCTGAGGTTTCCTTTGGGAACACTGAGAGATACTTGCCACACCCTTCCTTATTCAGTGATGATGTACTATAATCTGAAGCTGCAGTCTATAGTATAATGCACTGTCTGTGAGGTAGAACATCCATTAGGTTGATGTGGGGTTTTCTTTGTGGACACACTGCCACAAGACTCTGAAAGCTTTTGTGAGGAAGCAACTGTAGCCAGATCTCTTAGAACCTTGAAACCATATAGAAATAGAGGCTTGAAGTGTATAGGCCCACCCAGGCTTGCCATTCGTCACCATGGTGGCTGCGAATTAGCAGGGGAGGGCACAACACACATGAAAACACACAGAGGAGGAGGGCACCAGAGTGCCTGGCTCCAAGATGGTTCACCTGAGTGACATTCCTTGGACCAGGGAAATGTATCCAACAGAATCCTGATTGTTGCACGGAAATATACTGCGCTCTGACACAGCAATAGGATGGGTCTCCCAATGGGTGCTACAAAGGGGGTAATTTTGTACCCGTGGTGGCGAACACAGCAGTTGATCAGATGTGCCATGGCCAGGCCTGATCTGGGTAGTGGAGAAGAATGTGACACGGTTCGCCCCCAAGGTTTGTGCAGGGTTGAGCGGACTGCTGCTGCTGACGCTTGCCAGTGATCGGGAACTGCAAAATGATGCCTGCCAAAAGATGGTAAGCCTGCCCCACTCCTGCTGCAGTGGCAACTGGGGCCGATGGCTGCCTGACCTGCATGCGCACTGTTTGTCCCTTGCTGCACTCCACAGAAGTCACTGAGGCAGTGACTATGGCATGAGACTCAGACATACTTAAAAGACATGAGCAAGGTGGAACACAAGTAAGCAAAGCTTACATTTGACACTTGACGATTGGATCGGATGACAGAGAACGAGCAGACTTCAGCTCCACCTGCCCTCCCAGATTCATGGACCCAGAGATCAAGATGCTTTTGCTAGAGATTAAATAAAATGAAAAATAACTTTTAAAGCGCAACAGATACTCAAACGGGCGTCAAGGCGCTAAAAAGCCTGCTGGAACCAAGATTCCCAGAAAAGAAGATAGAAGCCCCGTAAAATCCTCTACAGAGCAAAGAGCCAAGTTTAAGCTGTTTTCTAAACTTCAGAAGAATTTCAATCTCTGCCATATGAGGGGGCAGGGAATTCCACAATTTAGCTGTGGCAACAGAGAAAGATCTACCACCTCATCTGGCCCGACGAAACCTTGGAACAACCACCAGCTTATGACTAGCTGAGCGAAGTGTCCTGGTGGGGGCATACCAATAAAACTTGGATCTAATGAACCTTGGGCCTTGATTATAGAGGGCTTTATGAGCAATGCAAAAGACTTGAAAACAATTATGATTCTTACCGGAAGCCCATGCAGCTTTCAGAGTTTTTTTCTCATGCAATTGTGTTTGGGAATATCAAGTATAAGCTGTGCCGTTGCATTTTGGACGTGAAGATTTATTAAGGAGGTTTTATTGATGTTGAGATGAAGTGCATTACAGTAGTCAAGCCATGATGAGAATAGGACCAAGACTACTGTTTTACAAACTGAGATGGGGATGTAAGCAAATATTTTACTCAAGGATCTAATAATGTTCACACATGAGGAAATCGTACAATTGACCTGTAGGTCAAAAGAAAGTTGATGGTTAAAGATCACCCCAAGGGTTTTAGGAGAATTGACAGGAGAAGGAGGAGGGCCCAACACCTCTGGCCACCAGTTGTTATTCCATACAGAGGTATGGCAGACGATAATGAGGACCTCTGTCTTGCCAGCATTTAACTTTAAGCAATTAGCCTTCATCCAAGCACAGATCACCCTCATGCAGTTGTTGAAGTTGCTGGCTACCGATTGTACATCCTCCGTGATAGTAACAATGATTTGAGTGTCATCTGCATACAATAACTCCCGAAACCCAAAAGTATGCATTAACTTAGCCAGAGAGGATACATAAAGATTGAACAAAGTAGGGCTCAGGGAAGACCCTTGTGGGACCCAGCATGGCAAGGAGAAAGGTTTTGAAACAAACTGTCCACACATTACTATCTGTGATCCCTCTGACAGAAAATATCTTAAAAGACTCAATGTCTTATCCTTAATCCTTCACTGTGACAGACAGGAAGTAAGAAGTGATGGAGAGACAGTACTAAAAGCTGCAGATAGATCCAACATGAGATGCACAGAAGTTTGCTATCTATAGTAAACACAATTGATAGCCTGTCCTCCTGCATGGACATTATGATACCTAGGTTAGATAAACCCCAAAAATGCATAGAGGCAATTGAACAGAGAATTTCTGATGCTGAAGACTCTGCCACCAATGGCAACAAGAAACTGCTCAACAGGAAAAATGTAGTTACATCACCATAGCTGCTATTGAGGACCTGAAGGCTAGATCAAGCAGAATAAACCTGAGCATTGTGGGCATGCCAGATTCCACAAACAGGCAAACTTGAGTAGTACATTCAGAAGATGCTCACCACACATTTTAGTACAGACAGCTTCTGTCGCCTTCTTATTGTTGGAAGAGCACATCCATCATTGTCACCCACGCTGCCTTCTGGAGCTCCTGGCCACCCCATCTTTGCCTGCCTTCTCAATTTCAGATACTGTGACATGGGTGTACAGCCGGCCAGGGAAAGGGAGTCTCTAGGAATGAGGGTGAGTCCATTTCCTTCTACCTGGATTTCACTATAATAGTTCAGGAAGCCTACTGGGACCTTCATCCAATGAAAAAGAAACTGCAACAGGCTGGCCTACAATATACAATGCTCTATCCAGCCCATCTCAAGATTACCATGAAAGGCCAAATCCGGGTCTTAAATCAGTCTAGGCAGGCAATGACTTTTCTCTGTAAGATGGAATCACTGGACCCTGGGCTCACCAAGACATCAATGACCTCCTCATCACAAAAGTGAGGACAATTACAAAAATCTTTTCATCTTGAGCAAAGCAGCGTGGTATGCTCAGTGATTATATACCCTATACCCTCACTGCCTGCTATCCTTTTCCTTGATATTAAAGTCTGACTACTGCCCTGGTTGGTGGGCCAGCATCAGATCAGATTGAGGGGTCCTGACTGCACTTTGACTGCAATTGCACACTGCAATGGTGAGTTGCTGTGCCTGACATTCATCTGCTACACTGTCTCAGTATGCTGTGGTTCCACAGGTAAGTATTGTTATAAACTAGTTCTTCTATCATCTCTGTATCAGAAACAATACTTCCCCCAACCATCTTCACTCTAGGAAGTGTGTTGGCAGTCAAACGTGGTTTCCCACATGAATAGTTTCTGCTTCATGTTCATCATGTTTCTTGTTGAGATGTTGGGGTAGTTGTTTGTGAGGGTTGGGGGAGGGAGGTGGTTAGGGCTAATGTGGCCACTGACTGAATTTAGCGGGCCAGTGTGGGTGCGGGGGTGAATGTTTCAGGGGATATTTATGTCATATGAATCCAGGTATACAACCCTTGCGTCATTGATGCAATACATGCAGGTATATTGCCCCACTCACTTATCTTGGTCATTGCAGTGGTTGGTAGACTGTGCTAATTGTAGAGAACATGTATGATGACAGAATGCTAATGTTTATGACCTGGAATGTGAGAGGTTTGAACAGCCGACACAAATCGTGCTAGTCCTGGTGTTATACGGTTCATACTTTCTCAGTAACACTGTGCGTTTGTTGGACAACATAAACATCAAACTGTGCGAAACTGAGCCCACGCACACATTCAGGATATCTTGGCCTAAGTCCTGGCTAGCTCACAGTGCAGCATCTGTACCCCTAACCTGGTAAGGTAACAGGTGGAATGCGCAACCTCTGAACATGACAACCCGGACTCCCCGAGGAAATAGTGGAAACAGATCTAGAACCCTTTCGTTTGGTAACCCATGCATACCCTAAGTGAAACACAAGAAATACACAATGTGGCATTTCAATATTTAATGAAGCATTATGATTCTTGTGTAAAATACATGTGCTGCAATAATCAATAGAAGGAAACAAGATAGAGTCATCAATAGCCCGAGAGTAGAGAAGAAGATGAACAATTTAACCATTGTGCTGTTACATGGAATATATGCCTGCATATAAGAATGGTGATATTTATGCTCCTACCTAGCGCACCCTATCCTAGTGTCCCTAGGGTGGGTATATCTGCCAGAATCCCTGTGGGTTGATCTAACTCCTCCGTTACCTGTGGGTAAGTGTCATCAGGGAGCCCGCCTTGGTGGAGAGCTGGGAATCATCCCTTGCAGGCAGTAAACAGGAATCAGCTGGGCTGGAATTCCAGCATGTGGCGACCTTAACAGTGGCAGCAAAATGCTCCGCTAACTAAACAAAGGAGAGATGTCATTTATTTAATAAACATCACCCATGTTGCCATGTCGAAGTCCCAGTCAGGCTGCCATTATTAATTCTACCCTGACAAAGCTGTTGCCGAGCGAACAATAATAAACAAAATCATTTTGTGCAGAGAACTTTAGCTTTCGTACAGAATGTTCAAGGCTCTGATAATGTGCCTATGAAGATGTGTAAATGTAAGCAAAGGTATTTCATGAAATATTATCCATACAAGCACGCAAGCAAAAAGTGTGTCAAATGTCAACATTCAAGAAAAAATGTAAAGTTTAAACTTGAGCATGTAAAATGGAGGTGTCCCTGCCCGGGCCTAATGTGACCATATGACACTGGTGTATCTGGATAAATACGTCAGAATCGCCCGATTACAAGAAACTCACTTGCCTATCACTTTTTAGCCAATTTGACAACATTCTGGTGTGCACATAAATATAAAGCATCATACTCCTCTTTTGGAAGAGGAGTGTCTATTCTTATCAGGAAGGGTGAGTGCTTTCGACCACACCGTTCAATATCAGAGGACCATGGTTGATACCTTATAATTCAATGGGTACTTCAAGGAAAACGCATTACCAATATATGGACCCAACACTGGTGACCAGGCGACCCACTGTTTTTTCAAGAGGTGTGGACCAGCTTTCACCTCAAATATTTTTTTTTGGGGGGGGGGGCTTTAATGTTGTGTCCGATAGCATACATGATAGATCACGTCTTGCGGGTCACCACTCTCCAGCAGCAACAGTCCGACTAACTGAGATTATTACTGCCCACAATCTAGTAGATAATTGGCATACCAGAATGCAGGGTCAGAACTGATTTGCATAAGGCGGGCCTTTGTCTAGAGTGGCACAGTGCGCTTGAATGCTACCACGAGCGATTGCCTGTGGTAAGACTATTTACCCATCATTCCTCCTATTACCATTTGTATGATTTATGTAACTCCCTAAGTGGCCAAGGGTATGCCCAGACATGGGTATCTTGCTCACTGTGCCATAGGATCAAATCTATACCTCACTGACAAGGCCGCAACTGGTCTGGGGTTGCTTGTATTCCACTTCTGGAGCGGGCCTCACCTGGCAGTTTGGGATGGATTTCTCCCATTAGGAGCATGGTCAGTACTGATTTGCATAAAGCGGGCTTCTGTCTAGAGCAGGGGTCTTCAATCTGTGGGGCGCGACCCCCAGGGGGGCCGTGGAGTCATAAATAGGGGGTCGCGCATTCCCGGTCGCACTTCTGCCTGGAACTGGAATCTAAAACCCTCCTTTATTTTCACACCCACCCTTTCCCCACTGCTGTCTTTGGGATTCCTCTGCTCTGCCCTCGCTATTGCCGTTCTCCGACCTCCGTTTGTCCAGCTGGCTTGAGGAAACCCCATATTAGCTATTCCGGGCCTGGGGAGGGAGGGGGGAGGGAGGGGAGGCAGTCACACTCCCACCTGCGCCAATGGAAGGAAAAATCTTTTTAAACTAAAATGTTTGTTTTAAAGACAAAACTAGTCATTGTTAACAAAACCCAAGGACCAGATCTCAGAGGTAAATGCACTATGTGCAAATGGAAATCCCCGTGTAGCTCACACTTCTCTCTGTGCTTGCTTCCTCATGAGTGTGCATGCAGGGCACTTACTGTTATCAATTACCCCAATCAGTTCAGTTGTCCCCGACTTCTGCGTACACACCTTAAAACCCCACTGTGCACTGTCCTAGTGGCATCTACCAAACCAGTTACATTTGGTAAATAGCATGAGTTTCACTTACTGAAATCTGTTATTCGACTTTTATTGCAAAGTTGTCCCACATGCTTTTCAATGTGACACTTCCATCTCTGCTTTAAAGTCCCCTAGGGAGGCAGTCACATTCCCACCCGCACCACCGGAAGGAACAATCTTTCCAACAAAAAGGGGTTTTTAAGACAAAACTAGCCATTCAAAACTCAATCATGTGTTATTATCATTGAGTATTCAACACATGAAATAAGGAGAATCCAACCAGAGGCGTCACCGGTCGTGTGCACTCGGACCCAAGCTCTCAGGGGCTATGCCTTTTACTTTCTTCCCAAGGCTGGATTGGGGCAATGGGGCTGGCTGCAGGTGCTCTTTCCCCTTTAGAAATGGCACTGCCATCATGCTAGTTGACAGAAGGGCAGTGTGCTTGGTGGGAGAGGGGGACATAACACTGAAGGGGCGAAAGGGAAGAATCTGGACAGATAAGGCACTGTTTGTGTGTGATTATTAGATATTGAGAGACAGGGCCAGACATACTTTAACTGACAAAGATGGGAGATGGGGGTATGCGAGCCGATTGGATGGCAAGGAGAGAGGTGTGGAGCCAGTGGTGAGAGGTGGGATGTGGGTGTGAGAGGGGACTGGAGAAAAGGGGTGGATGATGTGAGGGAAGTGAGGGGAGGCAAAGTGAGAGACGTGGAAGAGTGGGAGGGGTGAGAGGGGAGGATGTGAGAGGTGAGGAGAGATGAGGGTGAGAGGAGATGGGATGAGAGAAGATAGCCAAGAGAGGTGAGGGAGTCAGAGAATTCGATTTTAGAGGTCAGGGATGAGGAGAAATGTGAAGTGGCGAAGAAAGAGCAAAAACGCAAGAGGAGAGGTGAGTGTGAGAGAAAGATGAAGGCAGAGAGGAGGGCTACTATTAAAGGATGAGAGAAGATAGCTGAGAGGTGATCTGTGAGGTAAATAGAGAATTTGATGCGACATGGGTGAGGTAGAGCAGCGATAGGGGAATAGAGGGAGTTGTGGGGGCGGTGCTGAGGTGACAGGTAAGATGGACGTGGGTTGAAGAAGGTGTAGACGAACAAAGAAGAGATGCGAATGATGAATTGGGGGATGGGAGAAACATAAGATACAAATAGATAAGACAGAAATTTCAAGGGAGAGACTTGAGGTGAATGAGAAGTGCTGAGGGTTGTGAGAGGAGACGGGCCAGGGAGGCCATGAGATAAATGAGAGAGACTGTTAGAGATGATGGGATTGAAAAGACAGAACATCGAGGGGTGATTAAAGGTGAAGTGAGAGGTTGAATGGGGAGAGTTCAGAAGTTGTAAAAAGGGGTGAAAGAAAATGGCCTGCAAAGGGAGAGAGGGCTCCGGGGTTGAGAGAGGGGAGAAGGATAGAAGGGAGGAGGTGGGAGGAAAGAGGTGTGGGTAAACTGCTTAACTCTGTACAAGACCGCCCGGGTTTTAAGGGACCCCTGCTGTTCTTGGCCAGGGCCTGGTGAGCTCCTAATGTAGCAACACTGCGGAGTGGAAGGTGCTTCATAAAGGATGACTAGACATCTTTCTGTTGTTTATTGCTGTATTTTGGTTATAACTGGTACTGATGAGGTGAAATCTTTGCACGCTGTTACCATGTGAAAAAAATGTCAATGCCACATCAAATAGCATTATTTACATTTTCTTACCACACAATTTAATCGAACCTGCTGCATAATTTGGTCCTCTCCTGCCTCATAATTCCAGTAGCCCTGCCTTTAGGGCAGTCTGGCAGTGCCCAAAGGGATGGTCAGTCAGGTCAGTGTGTGGCCTTTTTGTTTTGCTGCTTGCTCGCCTGTTTTATGGTCTGGTGGACTGTTTTTACTGTTGATTTTTGTGCTATGACCACAACAACAATGTCTTCAGGTCGCACAAATGCATGCACTCTCCCATACCTTGCAAAACACCTATACAGCTCGGCCTTTACAAGTTTGAAACTGTGGCAAAATTTGGTCCTTCCGGTGCCTCATAATTCCAGTAGCCTTGCCTGTAGGACAGTCTGGCAGTGCCCAAAGGGGTGGCCAGGCAGGTAAGTGTGTGGGCTTTTTATTGGCTGCTTGCTGGCCTGTTTTGTGATCAGGTGGACTGGTTTTACTGTTGATTTCTGTGTAGTTAGCCTGTGACCAGTCACCCACAAACCTTGGACTTGCTACACACTGTTTAATAATATTTCCCCACCGTAAAAATGATTTGCCATGCGAACTGGGGGCATTTATGGTTGTCGATGATGCTGAGTACCAAGTTCTAGAGATGTTTGTCAGGAGGGGGTCCTTACCTCTGAAAATGTTGACAGGGGGGTCACGGCATCCAAAAGTTTGAAGACCTCTGGTCTAGAGTGCCATAGTGGGTGGACACCCGAAGGGTTTGAATGCTACTCCAAGTGATTGCCAGCGGTTAGACTATGTGCAAGCATTTCTTGCATCACCTTTTGTATGATTGTTGCATGATGTACCAATTCGTACATCAGCTTTTTTCAACTGTAAAGATAATAGAAGTAATTCAAAGCTTACCAGACAGCTGAGCTCTGGGTAGTGATGGAATGCCACACAAATTCTGGAAAGATTTGCACATCTCCTGGCACTGTGATTGCTAGATTTGTTTAAGGAGGCACGCAGGTTGTGCACCCTCTCCACCTCTCTGAGATAGGCAGGTCTGATCAAACTGCTCAAGCCTGACAAACCACCAGATCGATGTGAATGTTATCAGCTGCTGTCATTGACACTAAAATAATTACTAAGCTACTAGCCAACAGGCTACTTCCTAAAATAGTGCTGCCTAATTAATCAGGTTTTTTACCTAGCAGATCAACAGCACATATTCTAAGGTACCATTTTTACCCTGCTGCACCACTTGACTCCTGAGTTGCATGCATGCTGCAGCTGTCTTGCTCGATTTGTTCAAAGCATTGAGCTTGCTGGAATGAGAATATCTATTTCTGTTATTGGCAAGAATGGGTTTCCCTAGATCGTTGTTGGACTGGATCGAACTAGTCAACACCAACCCACACAGCCCAGATCCAGTTGAATGGTCAGCTGTCTTACTTGCAAGAGGTTCACGACAGTGGTGTCCGCTGTAACCAATTCGATTCGCCCTAGCGATTGAGCCATTATCTTTCAAGCTGTGACAGGACCACTCGAACGGAGGGCTGTTTTTCAGGGAGCATGGGTATTTTGATATCACTGTATGCTGAAAATATGGTATTATTCATCAAACTACCTGTATATAACACAGCACTTCTTATTCAGGGAATTATTCTGGTAGGATACCTTTGCAGACATTGGAATAATAGGAACAAATCTTTGATATTCTCTCTCATAAGGTGCACCCCTGGACGCCAATTAGAATATCCTCTCTGCTGGTGTAGCGCCTCTATTAAATACTTAGGTGTATGGATAATTCATGATGTATCATCTATCATTAATGAAAACTATGGGCTTGCTCTAGATTAAATATAGAAAAAAGGTGAATCAACGGGTGGCGCTGTGCCTATTGCTTGGGAGCCCTGTCACCCATATGAAAATGGTAATTGCACCGAAATTACTGTACCTGCTCCTCAACATGCCTTTGCTCCTAACACAACATTTTTTTCCGAACGGTGAGGACTTTAATGACAAAGTTATTGTGGGCCAACAAGATACCTTGAATTAAGCGGGAAATCTTGACCCTCCCATAGGACCAGGGCGGCTTTATGGCACCTGATACAGAATTATACTATTTATGCACGCAGGCACATTTTGTACAAAGCTGATATTTTCCATCGCCATATATACGCCTCTTGTAGCAATTGAAAAAGTAATGTACACCCTAGATCACTACTAACAATGGTTTGTCATCAATCAGCACTCATATATTGTGCAATAGGCACAAAGGCAAGAACACCTATGGTATAAACCCTCCGAGCCAAGCGGGACTGTCTGTACTCCCCGTGGCTGCCTTAGGCTCTTATCAATCACCCCAGGCTGGGAGTGACGCAGGAAGAGAGAGTAACTCTACAATTGCACTCCCTTGGTTTGGTCACACTGGACAATATTTATTCAGACGGTCACTTCATTGACCTTCACCATATCACTTCTAGATCTCTTCACACCATGTTAAATGTGTTTCTGTATTTTAGGTTCCAGGCAGCTGGCAAAAGTGAGCTTTCAACGTTCCAGCAGAAAGCACCCAATTTCCAGCCACTTTCAATGCTAATTTCCCCATCTAGGTCCTCATTATGATTGGCTCATTATTTTTAGGTCCCTGTGTAAATTACTTTTGCACAGGGATAAGAATTACAAGTTTTGTGGTTGTTAACACGTGCCTTGCAGTTTTCAATAAGTACATTTCGGCAGGTACATTTTTCAAATTTTACCCCGGGAAAATGCTCAGTAAATACCGGCACATACAGATTTTGGTGAGCAAGCACCAAAATCCGCATGTTATGCCCCATTTTAAAGGGCACACCTTGTAATAGGCAATCATTTTTGCACCTTTTAAATTCCGAAACCCCTGGTATCGGATGTTAAAAGGAGCAATAATAATCACCTTCCCAGAAAGGACTCGTAATGAGGGCCCTAGTAGGAGGCGCATTTTTCCCGTCCTTATAATGCTAAACAGAAAGAGATCCCACTCTGCACCCTAACCTGGAAATGCTGCAACTAACGGCCCAGACGGAGCATTCTCGACATAACAGCCCCCCAACAGTGCCTCCAACCAGTTTGGGCTTCCATGGATAACGTCTGTGAAAAAGACGTACCAATCGAGGGGCATGGGCATGTCCCACAGGTTCCCAAGTGCGATCCTCAGGTCCTTAGCCCTTTCAATGTACTAGATACGGTAGTCTACCCCATACCCGTCTAGAATCCACAATAGCTCCTACTTCATATACTTGTTCATCGGAGCAGGATGGATTGGCAACACAGTTCCTATGCAACAGGCTTCAGTAGTGATACGTGAAAGACGGGGTGTATCTTCAGAGTCGTAGGGAGTTCAAGTTTCATGGCTACAGGGTTTATTATCTTTATGATTTTATAGGGACCTATAAAACGAAGTTTGAATTTCCTAGCCCCTTTTATTGTGATCTGGTAAGTAGACAACAAGACCATGTCCCCAATGGCATATTCAGGACTAAGGCGGCGATGACGATCTGCATTCTTCTTTCACTCAGCCTTGGCTTTGTCAAGGTTGACTATGGCTGCCTTTTGTATCTCATGTATCTGTTTGACGAACTCTAGTGCAGCAGGAGCCACTGTGGAGACAGTAGGGAGTGGTAACAGAAAACGTGGATGAAAACCATATGAACAGAAAAAGGGAGAAGAGTCTGTAGAGGAGTGTATACTATTGTTAATAGAAAATTCAGCAGCCCATAGATATGTGTCCCAATCAGAGGTGGATTGTAATAACTGACACCTTATATACTGCTCTAAGCACTAATTGACCCTTTATGTCTGTCCATCAGTTTGTGGATGATGTCCTGAGGAAAAACGCACATCGATTTGTAAAAGATTGCCCAACCTTCCAGAAGTTGGAAATGAACTGAGGACCACGGTCTGAAACCATTACAGAAGGAAGCCCATGTAATTTAACAATGTGTTATACGAATAACAAAGCTAACTCCTGAGATGTAGGGAGGGATTTCAAAGATATAAAGTGAGACATTTTTGTTAACATGTATACCACCACCAGTACAACAGTGTTTCCTTGTGTGGTTTTGGGTAACTCCACTATGAAATCCATTGTAATGGAATGCCAGGGACTAGGAGAAGTAGGCATGGGAACCAACAGCCCAGCAGGTACTTGATGGGAACTCTTGCTTTGTGCACATATCTAGCTTTTCTATATGTAGTTCTTAGTATCAGTTGCCAGAGAAGGCCACCAAAAGTGCTGTCTCACAAGTTCTACAGTTTTCTTGTATCCGGGATGGCCTGTGAGTTAATGAGCATGACTCTATTCTAAGGCCTGTCTTTGTAATTCTGCTGTGGGAACCACTAAACCCCCTTGTATGTATAAGAGGTTATTAGTTCCTTATCCCTTGATGTTTTGTCTCCCATGCTTTTACCTCCTCGGTGTCTTGTGCTACTGACACCTTCTGAATGAAATCCTCTTCAGAACATACCACCCCAAGTATACATTCAGTGGCAATAATGGGAGGGGTTCCCATTCCTGTTCCTCAATCTCATAACCCAATCTAGATAAGGCATCCACCTTTCCATGTCTCTTTGCTGGTTGAAATTGTATGACAAAATCTAATTTGCTAAAAAACAAAGTCCACCTCAATTGTCTCATAGATAGGGCTCTTGCAGATTTCAGAAATAACCGATTTCTATGGTCAGTGAGAACAGTAATCTTATGTAAGGCTCCCAACAAGTATTGGCGCCATTCCTCAAAAGCTCTTTTTATGGCTAACAATTCTTTGTCCCCCACGGAATAGTTTTGCTCTGTGGTATTCAGCTTGTGTGAATAGAAAGCCACAGGCTGTAAGCATTCTGTGGTTGTATCTCTCTGAGACAGAACACCCCCTATTGCCAGCTGGGAAGCATCAGCCTCTACTGTAAACGGTTGAGAAGGGTTTGGGTGTTTTAGTACGGAAGCTTGAGTAAAGACTTCCTTGAGTTTGTTGAAGGCTGTTTCTGCTTCAGGAGACCAAAATAATGTTACCCCTTTCTTAAGTATTTTAGTTATAGGGGAGGCTAGTGCTGAAAAATTCTCTATGAATCGTCTATAGAAGTTTGCGAACCCTATGAAACTCTGTACCTCCTTCACTGATCTAGGGGATTGCCATCGTGTGATTGCTGCAACTTTGTGGGGATCCATACCCACTCCGTTCAGAGATAGGATAAACCCTAAAAAGGCCACTTGCTGTGTGTGAAATTCGCAGTTTCATCAGTACTGCCAATACATGGATTTCATGCTCCACTATCGAAGATGAGTAAACCAAAATATAATCAATGTAAGCTATGACATATATGTCCAATATTTCTCTCAGAACTTCATTTATGAAGAATTGGAATGCTGCTAGAGCATTGCATAGGCCGAAGGGCATTACTAAGTACTCATACAGGCCAAATTTGGTACGGAAGGCAGTTTTCCATTTCTCCCCCTGCTGAACTCGTACCAGGTGATATGCCCCTCGTAAATCTAGCTTGGTAAAAATCTTAGCCTTTTTTACTTGATCCAATAGAGATGGAATCAAGGGCAATGGATACCTGTTCTTTATTGTGTTCTCATTCAGTGCTCTGTAGTTGATGCAACACTGAAGACCCCCTTCCCGCTTTGGGATAAAAAAAAGAGGAGAAGAGGCAGGAGATCTAGAGGGGCAGATGAACCCAATGTGTAGCATCTTGTCTAGGTATTCCCTGAGATATATATTCCCTTTTTCAGTAAGAGCATAAATACGGCTGCACAGAATCTGAGCTCCAGGAATTAAATCAATCCTACAGCTGTATGGTCTGTGTGGAGGAAGAACAGTGCCTGTTGTTTGTCGAACACTTCCGCCAAATCATTGTAGCAAGAAGGGAGTTCGGGCCCCTCATTTTCACATGCTCTGACTATTTTAGTTTTTCTAGGTTTTTTGCCTATACAATGGTCATTGCTAAAAGCGGAATGAAAGGCTAATGACTTCTTTCTCCAATCTACCAAAGGATTGTGCTGAGTTAACCAAGGTATGCCCAAAATGGCCGGGAATTGTGGGGACTGAATTAAATCAAAAGAAATTATTTCAGTATGATAGTCATCAATCCGAAGTGTCAAGGTACCGGTAGCATGTGTGACTTGACCGGACTTAATAATACTGCCATCAATTGTCTTAGCTTCTTCTGCCGCACCTTTTTGTTCAGTCGGTATCTTCATGTACCTGGCCCATTGCAGGCCCATGAAATTTCCGGTGGCACCAGAATCCAACATGATTTGTACTTTAATGGACTGGTTCTCCCAAAGTAAACATGACACAACAAAAAAGTGGGAGGTAGTCAGTCGTGAGTCGGTCTGAGGGATATGTTGGGAGACTATCAACCCTGACCCACCCGAAGCTCTTGTCCCCTTAGACTTCGGGTTTAGTAGTTTCCCAATTCCTTATGTTGCTTTGGTTTAGCAGGACAATCTTTCAGGGAATGCCCCTGCTTCCCACAATACAAACACAATTTCATGTCGCTTCGACGCTGTCTTTCCTTATCTCTAATGGGACCCCTAATGCTGCCTATCAGCATAGGTTCTGCTTCTGACATTGGTTTTTCTACTTCAGTTCTTTTCTCTTTATAGAAAAAAAGCTGTGTGTCAGCACGACCTCTTTCCTTCTTCCTTTCGGGTAGTCTGTGGTCCAGTTTCACCATCAGATCTATGAGAGAGCTACAGGTGTCTGGAGGATACACCACTTGAGCCAAAAGATCTTTCAGTTCATTCTTGAGTCCCTTATAAAACAAGGCACTACATTTAGCCATAGGCCATCCAGCCTCTGCCACTAAGCGTTTGAACTCTGCAATATATGTCATCAGATCTTTGGTCCCCTGTTTAAGATTTAACAGCTCTGAATCAACAGACTGGATAAAGGAATATCTGTCAAACAATTTCTTTAACTCTTCTTTAAAGGCGTTATAGTCATAAAGGAGAGGATCATTATGATCAACCAATGGTATGGACCAAGTCGCTGCCACGCCCCCCAGATATGAAAGCACAAATGCCATCTTTGCTTGCTCAGTTGGAAAGCAGGCTGCCTTACATATGAAGTGTAACTGGCATTGGTTAATGAAGGAGGCGAATCGTGAAGGATCTCCCATAAACATTTTGGAAGGGGCTAAAGGTATGGAAGGGGGGTAGTGACCTGTATAACTTGATTCCCTGAGATGGAGGAGGTGGAGTAGGGAGAAAAAGCATCCCCGGT
Source organism: Calotriton arnoldi (assembly GCA_963921515.1). Taxonomy (NCBI): domain Eukaryota; kingdom Metazoa; phylum Chordata; class Amphibia; order Caudata; family Salamandridae; genus Calotriton; species Calotriton arnoldi. Next base: position 19,166 of record CAWUFW010018078.1, read on the forward strand.
GGCCCCCTGTGCTGGCTCTGTTGAGGTGGTTTGTATAGTATCTCTTTGTACCATATCTACTCTTAATGTGAGTGCTTGTGTCTCCTTTTGTAAATTTCCTATCATGTGTGCCAGATCGGCGAGTGTAATTTGATGCTCCTCCATTTCGTTCAGGTGGAAAGTCAACGTGGGCTTCACGTTCTATCAAGGCTCACCTGAGGTTTCCACAGGAACGAGAGGCAAGAGACTGAAGAGTGGATCTCCACTTCCTGCTATTTCCTAGTCCGCCCAATAAAGTCAAAGCAAACCAGTGTACAGGGGGAAGAGGGGAAACAAGGGAAGGAACAAAAAGAAGAAGGTTCTTTGGTATGACCCGGATCGCCAAGTTTCGTCACTGGACAGGTACATGACACTGTAAACAAGGCATTAGAGTAAGACTCTACGTAAGATAGAGAAAAACAAGTTTGTAAACAGTATCTAACACATATGTTAATATTCTCTACCTGAGGCTTTCCTCTCTTCCACTAGCATCCGAAATAAGTGTTTCAGGAATCAATGAGTAATTCTGCATGGGAAACAGCAAACAGAAAATATCACAATGTGTACCCCATCCCTTTGTATGCAATGTAGAGATACTATGTAATGGGCCTACCATGAATAGGAACATAGAATCCTTATGCCCCTGAGATCCCTCTGGCCGTATGTACTGCACTACCGCATGGGGGTAACTGGACTGCACTGACGGAGTGGACGGCGAAGGGACTGACTACACTGGGGGATTTATATGAGGACAACGCCTTGCTTCCTTCGGCACACTGCAGGAACGATACGACCTGTCTCGCGGGGATTTTTGCTTCACTCGGCGCTCATTGCGGCCATTCAAAAACATTGGAGAGGGGGCTGAGTGAACCGCAAACTTCAATGGCCTGCCAGTACGTAGTCTTGGCAGCAGGAACCTTCAAGGCCGTCACCTGTCTCTATAGGCGTATGACACATGAGGCATTGACTCCCTTACTGACACTACGGCAGGCATGGGAGGAGGACTTGGGCGAAGAGATCCCTGAGAAAGTTTGGGCCGAGCTAGTTGAACGGGCGTGGAAGAGCTCTTGAAACGCCCGTTTCCAACTGGTGCATTTTTATATATTACACAGGGCGTACCTTACCCAGGCAAAAATCAATAAATATTTCAACACAACTTCGGCAAAGTGCCCGCGCTGTAACTTGGAGGGAGCAGATTTTCGCTACATGATGTGGGACTGCCCCCAGCTTGGGAATTATTGGGTGGAGATTGTTACACTATTACACGAAATTACTGATAGAGAGATAGAGCCCACTATGGGTCTTTGCCTGCTGCAATGGTTCCCCCATACATCCAAGAACAAGATTACTAGCACATTTTTAGACTTGGGCCTTCTCTTGGCTAAAAGAAACATTGCAGCACATTGGAAATCCAAGAAGGGCCCAAGTGTCCAGAGATGGAAAATAGACCTCCTTAAATGGGCGGAATGCGAAGGGACCGTTAGATTACAGCTAGCTAAATGAGCAAATAGTGAGAAAGCTCTGGAGGCAGCTAGGGCTTGGGAAAACTTAGTGGTCTTGTTGAAAATCCCAGATACTGACTCGGACGAGGACCCTGTCGCTGATGATCCAGCCGCCTCGACCTGATCACTGTACATCCTACAATCTGATGTATTTACCCCTTGTGTCTCTGATTGTATCTGCCTCTGGCACTGAGGGACTTCCCTGATGTTTGCCACAATATACCTTTATTGTACTCACCTGTGACACACCTTGATGTTGACATAATCGATGGTTATGTGTGATACGCCGGGGAGAGGGGTGGGATAAGAGGGAGGGAGGGAAGTTTTGTTTGATATTATCAAATGTGTGCCGAAGGTGCCTTTTACATTCTTCTCAATGACAATTGGCGGCTGCTACTATATTTACTTTCGATGTTTTCCTTGACATTTGACACTATTGTATAGGAGAGTGGAACTCACTATATGCTGGTTATGGTCATGTCAATTGTTCTTGGGCGCGGCCAAGTCGTATCCTCATTGTATGAGCACCTGCTAATTTGCATATTTTTATGATGATTGTATCGTTATGTTTTGGAAATAATAAAAAAACATATTCAAATAAATAGGAACATAGAAATAGAAATTTAGCCCAAAAATGATAGCCTAGTCATAAACCCATAGGAAAGTTTTGAGTAAGCAATACATACAAATAAAAATGCAAAAATGTGCAGGGAAACGTATTTTTTATTTCCTTAAATTTTCAGGAATCTAATGTACTGACTGGTATACTTCAGCGCAGCCTACAGCAAGACAACAATGAGGAATGTAGATGGCCATTTCAACCATGGAGACCCCATCAGATAAGTATTTCCAGATATATTCTCGGTAACTACTATTTAAGCATCTAAAGCGCAAGTGCGTTACGGCCTTGACTACGCAATGCTTTTCCATTTTCTTTTCTTTATCTTTATGCAGGAAGGATTCCTGCAGTGCCGCTGAGGAGATGTGGAGACGCCGACCGAGAACTCGACACGAGGAAACAGGAATCAACAGTGCTGCGGGACCCAGAAGCAGGTGAGTGACCCAGGACGCAAGGAGACGCTCGCATGAACTAGAACACGAAGCGCTCCTTCCGTCCAGATGTGTCCTTTTAGCATTGCGCGGCTCTGCCGCTGCTGCGACTAGCGGCCCGGATGGAGCATTCTCGACAGGTAGGACTCTCCGGTCAGCCTTAGCTAAGAATCTAGCAGTTCCCTCTTTTAGAAGGACAACCTGGGGCGGAAAATGTTTTTGCAGGACCAACGCCCTACTCTAGAATGGCCTACCCTTGGAACTCAAAACTGCTCCCTCATTTTCAGTTTTCAGAAGGTCTCTGAAAACGTGGCTTTTTGCACAGCATAGGAGGTATGCTCTCCATATTTAGTAATACTACCCATTAGGACGCCAGATTCTGTACCGTCATGTCTTTTGTAGTGCCAAGACGCCCCCAGGCAGGGATTTGCACTTAATAAATTCTTTCTCATTCTCTCATTCTCATTCATTCTGTAAGTCCTAACCCTGCCTAAGGCGTCCACTCCAAGCTCTGGGCCTAAGAAGTGGGTTCAGAGGCAGCTGATTTCATCAAAAACCAACACATTGCAAAGTCTCTGAAAACGTGGCATTTTGCACAGCAATAGGAGGTACGCTCTCCATATTTAGTATTACTACCCATTAGGACTCCAGATTCTGTACCGTCATATCTTTTGTAGCGCCAAGACGCCCCAAGGCAGGAGTATGTGCTTAATAAATTCTTTCTCATTCTCTCATTCTCATTCATTCTGTAAGTCCTAACCCTGCCTAAGGCGCCCACTCCAAGCTCTGGGCCTAAGAAGTGGGTTCAGAGGTAGCTGTTTTCATCAAAAACCAACACATTGCATCAACTGCGTGAAAAGTTCTACCGCATAGCCCTTTGACAATGCCACAGTGGCTGCCCGACGGCAGCCGATCCACAGCCTGCACGGCTCAACAATGGCGCTCTGCTCAGCTCGACTACAATGCATTACCTTCACTTCAGTGAAGTCGACGATAACGCAGCGACCTGACTGCGTGGAAAAGATCGACACATCAAGCCCACAGCATCGACGCTTTGCTCCATCAAAGGTACTTTCTCAGTGGGCCCTGTGTGGGTCCTGTAGACGGTCTGCCCTCCATCGCGGTCAGCCTGACCTTTGGATTTACAACAGCCCCTCGCAACCTCAAGTAATCTTTTGACCACTAGTGACTTCTAAGCACTATTTTTTTATTTAATCTTTAAAAATTCATATCTTGACTTCTACTGATTAGATTTTTGTCACTTATTTTGCTCAGGTAACTATTCTCTATTTTTCTAAACATATGTGGAGTCCTTTTGTGGTGTATTCATTTTGATACTGTGTGTGTGTTGCTTAAATACTTAACACATTTCCTTTGTAGATAAGCTTGACTGCTTTGCACCAAGCTACCAGACGGTGAGCACAGGATATCTTATTGTGTATCTAGCTTACCATGACTAGAATGGTGGTTCCTGCCTGGGCTGGGTGCATACCTCAGCCAACCAGAAATCCCAGTTCTAACAGTTTCCTTCTATGCTTTTTAGTTCCTGGATCTCAGCTGATTTGGATAGTTGATGGACCTGTGGGCTGAGGGATTATCATTATGTGACAGAAGACAAGACACATGATCTCTGCTGACAAAGATGGTCTGTTTGCATGAGATGGTCAGTTTTGACGGTGCTCCCGGTGAGACAGAGCTTACTGCTTGCTCCCTTTAAGTGGAAGGATTCTCTACAGATGCTGCATACCACTTTGTACAGGCACCACGTTGACGTTTATTGCACAATCAGACTCAGCTGTGTGCACAGTGCCATTGCTCAACAGGAATGCAGGTCAAAAAATAGAAAAGTATGGTGCCAGCACTAAGACATTTTCACCACAGGGCATGATAAATGGCTTAGTTGCCACTTGGCTGTGCAGCAGTGTTATTTGTCGGCATCCATCCATAAAATAAGCTAAGTGAAAATAGGGTTATGGATATTTCCCTATTGGAATCCGGTCAACATGTTTCTGCCTCTATAGACCAAAAGGTTCTTGGCATTCTTCAGGACCATTCTCTATGTCACTCTGCTCAACTTGTGCTGAAAATAATAAATACCATACTTTTACTGGTATGGAGATTGTCAGTGGTACCAGCTCCATAACCCTATTTTCACTTAGCTTATTTTAACCTATCCACTGGGGGTATTAATAAAGATTATTCTCACCCACCAGGAGATAGTTTTAACTCACACTTATTTACGTTTTGTTTTGCACTCGGCCCCTAACTCATAACCCTAGATTGGATGACACAAGAACACCTCGCGCTCCTCTCCTACGGGGGAGTTGTAGCCCGCACTGGGTACCTTGCGGTCCCAGTGTGAAGAGGGGACCCAATGATGAAGCATGTCTCCCTAGGGTGAGTGAGGGTTCTTGTCTTAACACATGAGTGCTTCTTCCCTTCCCTCGCTTTTGGTTGTGTTTTTCACAATATACCATCTGGTTACCTTTTTGTGAGATAGAAAATATTTAGGGCCTGATTCACAGAACTAACTTACGTCAAAAACGTAAAGTTAGTACTTTTTGCTATTCACAGAATACACTTACTCATTTTGGTATTCACAGAATGAACTTACTCATTCTAACTTTACTACTCCTAAACTGAGAAAAATCCTAACTTTAAGACTTTCGGTATTCACAGAAGGCATTTAGGAGTCCTAAAGTTAGGACTACTAACTTCTGTGAATACCGAAATGAGTAAGTTCATTCTGTGAATACCAAAATGAGTAAGTGTATTCTGTGAATACCAAAAAGTACTAACTTTACGTTTTTGACGTAAGTTAGTTCTGTGAATCAGGCCCTCATTTTGCCAGGTCATATTGGCAGTTTAGCACTGCACTACAGGCTGCAATGGCAGGCCTGAGACATGTTTTAAAGTGCTACTTTAGTGGATGGCACAATGAGTGCTGCAGGCCCACTAGTAGCATTTAATTAACAGGCCTTGGGTACATATGGTAGCATATACTAGGGTATTTATAAGAAAATTAAAAGTGCCAATCAGATGTGGGCTAATTTTACAATGTGGTTGGGAGAGAGCACAATATTTTCTAAAGGGTTAGCAGTGGTAAAGTGTAAAGCCAACATAAACGAGGTCAGAAAACAGGAGGGGTGAAGGTAATGCGTTTGGGGGTGGCCCTGCGGAGAGGGCCAAGTCCAACATATCCTCAACCACAGTTGCATTTACAGATCCTGACAGCAAATATCCACATGTAGGACAACTAGCAAAGGCATGATCTGTAGAGCTGATACCTATGGTGTTATAATAAAAGGTATCAATACTCGCAGTAGATAAGAAACACCACCAAGTTTTCAGCTGTGCCCTCAAATCCTTCTAATCACACAGCAACATGCAAAGTAGTAACAGCAAGGGCTGAGAACTTAACAAAATTCATGTAAGACTAAGCGCGAGAAAGGATTGGTGTCCTAACAGGATAGAAAACATTGGTCTCTACTAGGAATGAGGTCAGATTTCTTACTTATTTAACTGCACATCTGTGACTGTCTACTACTGATTTTGCCTAATATTCTGCATTGTTCTATTACTGACAGCCTTCATGGCAATTATTTTATGCATTTAAAGGAGACTTGATTCATCTGCATTTATCACTTTTGCATTGCACCCTTTTGAATTTGTAATAAACTTTCATGGTTTCATGGTTTTTCAAAATTCCGCTCTAGAAAACACTTTTGAGGCAGTCCTTTCTTTATTTGATTGTATATGGAAATGCTGGTTTGAACCTTATCCCTGGGAAACATTGCCTCGCGATTCGAGGTTAACACTGTCCCTGATCCACACAACTCCTGGGTGCACCATTTCATTTTGTATAACATTTATAACTCCCTCCAATAGCCCTCTTTTTGTTCCTTATTCTTGTCCATTCCTGTTTACCGCCCTCAGCCCTTTCCATAATATATCCCTTCTGTCCACCACCTGCTGGAAAAAAACAATAATGACCTGGTACTCGATTATCTATACTACACACCATATACCCTGGCACCCTTCAGGTTGGCTTCCAGCATGCTCTTACTACCATAATTCCTCTAACATAACTGCTGGTAATGCAGTTTCTAGCACCCTATCCTTGCCCTTTTAGTCATCAGCAGATAATGACAGACTTTCACTGACTCACAATCAGAGCATAGGCCCACATTCTCAGACATGTGATGCACTGCAGGGCAACAAGCAAAGTTTCTGCCCTGTGATGTGTGAACTGGAAAGAGGAGAACTCCGACATATCTACATAGAATTGGCACATTTCTGCTCTCTCCCTGTGCTAGTGCACTTTCAGCAGCCAAGTGCCATCACAGGTACCATTGTGCTATACTGCAAGGTACTGCAAGGTCAGCATAATGTTTGTGCAGATGTACATTTTACAATACAACTGATTAGTGCATCAGTCGCACTGCAAAATAAAACCCTGTTCTCAAACCATCCAGAGAAGAATTAGCACCCCATGGTGTGCTAACACTGCTTAATAAGGCCCCCATTTCCCTTTCAGATTTAAATAAGATTCAATGAGGTTCAGTTCTCAGATAAAAGACGGAGCATAGGTTTGAACATGCCACATTTCTCTCTAATTAAGGGCATGTGAAAAGAGAAACAGTGACTAAGCGTTAAGGTATTGTGCCAAATAACACAAACTTCATCAGCTAAGTGTGGCTGAACGCACAAAGAATAAATATTACACAGAATGCTATCAATCCAGGATATGCAGCATGACTTATTTGGACTGACTCCTGCAAAAAAAAGTCATAAGACTGGTGTACACCACAATTCTTTATTGATTAGGCTCCTGTATTTGTATTACAGTGGTATGACTAACTTGGCACAACCACAATATCTTGCAATGCAAAAACCAGGGACCTTAAAGAAAGAATGTCTTCACTGTTTTTATTCAGAAGCAACTAAGGTCGCTGTAGTGCAAAATCCCATCCCTCAACAGATTGTAGACATTCTTCCTTCTTTGTTGAAGCTAAAAAAAGTGCACCGAAAGATTACCAACAAACTTGTTGGAGCTCAATTTACAAAGAATGTCATAAATCTGTAATCACAGAACACTTAGGGGTCGATTCCGATTCGGGCCGGAAATTTCTCCGACCGAGCCGGACCCGGAGAGATTTCCGACCGAATCGGACCCGTGCAGTCCGACCCGAACGAGTACGATGCGTCCGTATGTTATCGGACTCGAGTCGGTCGGACTCCCATTGATGTCAATGGGAGCCGGTCGTACTAACGCGTACGCGGGCTCCCATTGACTCAATGGGTGCGAGTCGGACAAGGGCGCCCCTACAGCGGGTACGCGGCGAAGCGACTCGGCGCCGTACACGCACAGGTAGGGGGACCCATGGGTCCCCCCTGTGTGCGACTCGCGCGGCTACGCGTACAGGGGGTCCGACACGGACCCCCAAAGTACGGCTCCGACAGCTCTTACGAGCTGGAGTGCGCGGCTCGGTCGGACTGCTCGCGGCGCGCATCGTACTTACCCAGCCGGGAAACGTCTCCATTGCGCGGTGCGAGTCGAGTCCGAGCGAGTCGGTCGGAGCGGTTCGAGCCGGGAGCGAGTCGGTCGGAGCGGTCGGGACGCCCGGACGAGTCGGTCGGCGATTTCGCATCGTACTCGCTCGGCCGGACCCGCGTACGGTTCGGTCGGGAAACAGGGCTCCGAATCGGATCCGGTAAAGCCGAATCCGATTCGGAGCCCTACCGGCCGAGATCGGAATCGGCCCCTTACATGTGAGTACATGGGATCCCCTATGCAAACACATTTATGTTGCTTTGTTATTTTTCTCCAAAGGGAAATTATTTTTCCATATGGAGGAGGCTTTTCTCCTGGGTAATTTTCTACGCTGCAAATCAATAAATATGATTAAACAATGCTGTAATCCACAAATTTGCATGTAATCAACAATATGTGTACAGGTATGCAGGCCATAGAGCTCCAAGTGATCACACAGCTGTAAAGCTCAAACCAACATGAGTAATCAGAGAAATAGAAATGATACATGCAGACTTTAATAAGCTGGTGACGTCATTTTAACTCATTCATGAGGATATAGGTCATTATCAGGACTGTGCTGATTTCGAATCCCTGTGCTTGAGCTTCTCATAGAGAGGCCAATGAGGGCCTAATGGCAGCAGAGCTCACAAGACAGAAATAGTTCACTTGACACTTTGGCCCTATTAGCATGCCACACTTTGGGCCGTCTTTCAATGCCATCCAGTGTGTAGTGGATCACCTTGACTATACAATGTTGGGATGGGAATGTTCTTTACATGGCATGTCTCCCTGCCCAGAGTGCCTGATTGCATGTATATCTGGTAACCGGTATGTATATCTGGTAACCTGTCCCTAGTGCCATCCAAATCTAAGCATGTGCCTAAACGACTGGGCCTGTTCGAGACCAAGCATGATCTGGTGATCTGAAGGGGATCCTCAAGCATGCCCTCATAGCGGACTACTGTGGTAGTCCTGGATATAAAGCTTAAAGAGGTGCTTGCATCATACAGTGTTTTTGAAGATTGAAAATATGGCCCCCAGGACACCAATGACAAATTACCTCAACCACCATAGTTGGGGCCTTGTAGCCTCTGTCTGCCCAGTAGCCCCCAGAACAGGATCTGACACACACACTACCCTGAATGTACTGACCAATGAGTGGAAAGTGTAATTTCTTCACTTGCAATGCAACCCCATCAACTTGGACCTGGCCCACAATTGTGTCAGAGGAACAGGCTAGCACTGGGAGGTGTCCAACAATACTAACCATCACACTCTATGTTGGCTAAAGAAAAAACATGGATACCACAGTACAAATTCCTATGTGTTCTGTTATGTGGTCCATGGAGCCGGATATTCATCCCAACAATCATAAATATATTTTATCTGGCTTTTTGTGCATTTTCTAAAATGCTTATTTAACCTATGCGAACTCTGCACCCTGATGGTGTCTATTGATATGGTATTTCAAGGTTTTTAGTCGACTCTCCTAACTAGAAAGGCAATGTCTAAACATGTTACAGAGTTAGGAGAAGTTTAATATTTCACAGATTACCTGGCAAGAATAAATTAATGGCTAAGTATTCACAGGTCTAGGTTCAAGGGAGAAATTAGTTAACTAATGAGGCTGAACCTGGAGGCCTTCTGCTCTGGTCCCAGTTACAAAGGACTGTTGGAGATTAGAGAGAAATGATTTGATATGGATTTCCTTAGCCAGGCTGAAACTGAGAGGTGTGAAAGACCTTCTCACCCTGCTCTACTGATATCCACACTGATATCGTCCTGGACTCTTTATCCACTCTTTTTGGGAGGCCTTCCCCTTTTGTTTTAACATAGGAGAAAGGACTGCTTTTCTTGTACAAAGGAGTTGAACTGGTCACTGAGGCAGGAGTGTTTACAGGTCAAGTTTTGACCCATCAAAAGAGACCTTCTCCAACACAAATATTTCGACGTATTTTTAAAGTAGGAAGGCGAACAAGGAAGATGTGTCAGTTCTTCTCATTTTTGTCCAGAATTGATTATGGAGCTCATATAAAAAAAACATTAGGCAAGAGCAAAAAGTTCAAAGAGTAAGTCATGAGGGTAGGCAATGTAAAGTACTTATATGTGCTAATGATATTTTTAATTGCTGAGCCACTATCCTCAAATTTGATGAATGTTAAACCAATTGTTGAATCCCTGTACGGATACAAAGTTAATAGGCATAAGTATCAGATAATGGAAATGTCCTGAAGGTGGTTTGGTACAAAGTAAAACAGTGGACAACTGACAGCAACAAACTGAATAATTACCTGCCGTGTAAGTCAGAATTCTAAAGAACTAAAGAGAGTGAAGGTGAATAGAGATGCTGTTTGACAAAGAACAAAATAACCACTGGAGTGATGGAAGGTATTTTCTGTCATTATGAGAAAAGGTCAATTCTATAAAAAAATTATTCTTATATCAATATAGGGGCACTGAATATATTTGCTAATTAGTTTAGAGCCCCATATTCATTTGGGGGAGAGGAAGCATTATAGATTAGAAATGCGAATTGCCAGAGTCTTCACATTACAGAGGGAATATGAATCTGCATAGCCTTCATACCAGGGTTTGACACTGAGGAAGGTTGCCATTTGGTTTAGAGCTGCATCTTTGGGACGATATCTTGTTTGGACACTGAGGCCCAGATTCACTATGATTTTGGATCTGGGTTGTGTCAGTTTTGTGGTGCAGCCCGATGCAAAATAGTTTTGAGCGTCTACTAAGTCACGCAATGCCACTTTGCGTGGATTTGTGTGGTTTAGTAAATACAAAGTAATGCAACGCAGTGCATAGCGCTGCCCTGCGTTAGTGGTATTGGATAGGAGTTACGTGGGTGGAGCATTAGCGTTCCCATGTGTTTACTCATGAATTTTGATGCAAACCGTTATTTACTAAGACTTGCAAACCTGGGTTTGTGCCAAAATGGTGCGCCTACCCGACAGAGGTGCAAAAAGGAGAGATATCTTTTATTCTCCTCGTTACTGTCTCCTTGCCTCTAAGGGCTATTTTTGTGTAGGAAGTCATCCCTTTGTGCACAAAAACAATCCTGCCTGTAACACCTGCACCCTTGCGCTATGGTGCAAGGGTGCCTACGATGGTGCTAGGAAGCACATAGCTCGCCAGCCAAGGAGAGATCAGAAAGGCTCCATGTCTGTACATATGGAGCATTTCAGCTCTCTCCCTTTCACACAACTCAGCGCAATAAGTTCTCTTGCTGCACCACATTGCATGAACATTTTTTAAAGGTAGCAACATTCCTCCAGCTTTAAAATTAGAAAAAAAAGTGATCTGGTGCCTCATTGGTGCAAATTCCAGAGCAAATATTTAGCTTAAAGCAGAAGTTTATATATGGGAACTTCAGAAGCAGAATTAATATGGGAGGAGTGAACTAAGCAAGGAATTTCCGTGTTTAAGGATCATTGATTATGGGCTACTTGAAGTGGAATATATTAGTGGCCAGTTTATGAGAGGTACATTGGAGAGTTAGAAGAAGAAAATCAACACTTAAATATATCTACAAACACTTTCATTGCATGGTCGATTAAATGTATCTAAACATGACTTAGACGATGAAGATAGATCCTCTTTAACAACACAATTTCAAAACCTGTTGTTGGACCTGAGTCTATTATTTCTTTTTATCAGAAACCATAATGAGAATGTAGCCCTTGTTTCCTGTCTTAACACTTAGCTTACTTACTCCAAAACCCTACTAATGCTAACTGTTGGTGTTATTTCCACCATCGGGGGATTAATAATGCCAGTGGAGGCATTCCAGGGAATAGCAGACTTGGGACAGTAGCAGCAAATGCCCCCTAGTGAATATAGCTTGAGTTACAGTTGCAACCATTGACAAGTGCCCTTCCAGCACAGTTATAGAGATATCCTGACTCAAGAGCGTAGAAAGACCAAGATAATATTGCAAAGAAGGGACTCAAGAAGTTCAGCATAAATATGGTAGGGGAGAGGGTGTTTGATAAACAAATTTGCTAAGCCCTACTGTATCAGCTGTCACTGACTGGTCACTCATCAGGAATGCCTCAGAGGCACTCACAGCTTTGTTGTCTCTATTAGACATTTACTCAGTTTCTGAATACCCTTTCAGGATTCCACTGCCTATTTCTGATTGACCTTTGAGGATTTGCTAGTCTTTGCTCCAGAACATATTTTGCCTTTCATTCTTGAGAGGCTCCAGCACTGTTTGGGCAATTCCTGAGAACAGTAAATTGAGTGCCCTGATTCTTCACACTCACACACCCTCATGCTGCCACACTCCACACAATGCAGGGGGCTCTGACCCTATGCACAATGAGTGAGCAGCAAGCAACCAAACTTTGAGGATACCAAACAGTCATAATTTTCACTTCATAAAACTGTAGTTCTCCACTGATAAGCTTTAGCATTTTCTGAAATTATCCCATATACCCTTTTTCAGGAACTTTGCTGTGTCTTCTGGCCACACTACCAATGGTGAGCCTACCACAATATGTATCTTTGTGAGTCCTGCTTAAACAAAGTAGCACTATCTTTCAGCCTGAAGACACCTGTGCTGTCACTGGTGCAACATATACCCTTCGCTTCCCTTCCCCCTTCCCCGTTGGTCCTGATGAAGACCCCACCTCCAAGACGTCAAATCTGCTGGTTTTTATAGGGGTCGAAACGTCGACATCTCCTTCCTTTCACTTATCAAACCTGGATGACAGAGGATCTATATCTGCATCTTTTGTTTATGATTTTGCATTTGTATGTTTTGCCAGTAATTTGGCAGGTTAGGTTATCATTATTGTATATTGATGTATATATATATGCACCACCTTTCCCCCTGCACATCACTTTCACTTATCCTAACTACGCACCTATCACTTCACGCTGTATGCACCTGTTTTTACTAAATGTTAAATGTGATATTCAGTTCACAATTTTTGAGTCTATGATCTATGATGACAATTTTTTTGATATTTATTAAATCATAATCATTTATTGAATGAGCCATTTGGTGTTGTCATATTCCTTGTATATAGACCATGTATTGGTTGCAGATACATTGTGAATAATTTCCACTGTGACTATCTTTTGTGTACCACTATTTACCCGAGTCCAGTGGTCTTTCGGGTTTACCCCATTGATACGAAACTAAACAAAGTAGCAGCCTGGTTACAACTCACCTCAAGGTGGTTGCCTCTCTCTCCTATATCATGTCAGTTGCATTTCTTGAAGCTCCATACGTAATGAACAACTTGAACATTAATAGCATATTGGGTTCTTTGCACTGTTATTGTTACCCTATATTCTTTACCCGCATCTTTGTGAATGAGACACATCACCTAATCCACTTGCCTTCCATTGAGTGGTTTACCAATGAGGCTAGTGATCTTGCCCTGAACTGTCACTTGGCCAGTAAAACAGCCTCCTTAGCAATCCTTGTGAGAAACCACTGCTTTTCATCCATCATTCTTATGATTCTTTTGGTGAACTATCTGGTAGTTGTAGCAGTGACTGTGCTATGAAATATACAATTGAATACCCTTTGCTTTCCCAAGGATCAGAGAGCTATTTTGGAGTTCCTATAGTGCCTACTAGGAAAACTGGATGTTTAACGACAGCTCACAGCAAAAATAATTATAATACTCTTTGGAATACTAGATTATATTTCAGATGGATTGTTCGAAACATGTGGCAGCAAGTGATCATATTACCAAAAAGAGCTTGGAGGAGAATAGTGCTTCCCATGCATCCAGTTATGGAAAACTCAGAAGCAATGTCAGGTCAACCAGAAAATATGCTAGTTAAGAATCCTACAGTGCAAGACAAAAGGAAATAAAGCTGTGATATTGAAAGATTACTGGACATTCAATGTGCTTAGGGCTTCACTGGCACTTCTTGAAGTATTTAAACAGGTGTTTGTCCATGCATAAGTGGAGTTTGCCTGCACATTACTCCTTAAATTAAACATATACTAACAATGAACATGTCCACTTTATTTATAAGAAAAAATGATGAAGCTGATATAAGGACATAAATTGTTTTATGTTTTTTTAATCAAATATCTTTCTGAAGACTGTCCCACTCACACCAGCACCATCCTAAATTAATACTAGCTTCTCTCTGAGTCCTTTAAACTTACACTGCCACAAATTATGCACTTGTCACAACTTTGTTTTAAACGTTCGCACTGGTCTTGAGTTTGTATGTGAGTATCAGTGGCTATTTTTAGCATTTCTACACTCGGAGGCATGAATCCACTGTGGTAAACCGCCACACTTAACAGCAGTGTTCATTACAAGAATCACCTGAAAAGGTCCATTCCAACATGGCTCAAGGCACGTCTTGCTAACGTGTTTCTTTACCAAAATCCAATCGCCTGGACTGAAGTCATGGCAAAGCTCTTATCTTGCAGGCAGGGCCGGACTGGCCGTAGCAGGCACCGGGCGTTTACCCGGTGGGCCGGAAGGGTGCGGGCCATTTTTTTTAGGTTTGGCGGCTGGTTTTGTCATTGCGGGCCTGTTTTGCAGCAGTGCTGCAATATCTGCCCCCTGTAGCAAAAGCGGCAGCAGTGCTAAAGTGGCTGGCAGCTGTGCTTCTCACTATCCCCCTCACTCCTTGTCCCCCTACCCCCTTCCCCAGGCCGGTCCAGCTGTATTGCTAGGACTGGTTTGTGTTCCCAGTCCGGCTCTGCTTGCAGGTGGAGTAGCCAAGTCAACCTGATGAGAAACACAATGCACCACATTAGCCAATCCTTAACAATATTCAAGAACCATATCATCTGCTATATTCACAAGTGCAGCTGAAGGCAGTGACAGATTTCTCATGGCTCTCCCCATTAGCACTTCTTTTTAATTTTTTTAAATTTTATTAAGATCCATCATAGCGAAAAAACAAAAAGCACAGAATAATTTTACACATACCAAACACCAGCACTCATACATGTACAGAACACATTTCATAGCAATTAACATCTATTGAGATACAGCTCAATCTTAAAATTGCACATTTCATTGATATAGAAAACAATTCAAGAAGAACAAATATCAAAAAGGACAATCTACCTCTTTATCCTACTCTGGGATTTCTACCCCACCTTACACTGCCCCCACATGTTATCAAATTTCCTAATCCCCCTGAAACGAAGAGCGTACATGCACTCTATATTTCTTACTTGCTTCATCTTCACCACCCACTTCCCTACTGAGGGAACCAGCCACGTTCTCCACCTTTGAAGCAAAAAAGGATCTAGCCACTGTCACTGCAACATATAGCACCTTTATGAATCTGGGTGTTAATCGAGCGGCAGGATCATAACCCAAAACCATCCACCACATAGTGGGAGCTAATTATATCTGCCAAACCATTTCCAAGGACCCAGAATTCTTGGATGTCAGTGCACTGTCCAATTATGTGGGGTCAGTTTGCAGAAGCACCTAAACTACATCTAAAACAGGAACTTGGTCACGTAGGGTTAATTTGGGCTAAACATTGAGGGGTTCTATAAAGCAACCATTTTGTATAGAATTGCATTCTTCACCAATTGGCTCCTCTTAAGACCTTAAAATTCAATATATTAATTTCATCCCACATATTCCTAGTTAATGTGAGCCCTTCATACTTCTCCCATTTATTAATCGCCTTTTGACACAGATCGGAACCTTGCCTAGAAGCAAGCAATCTTTTCCATTCTCCTGTCCGTTTACGATCAGGGACTTCTGCTAACTCCGCTACAAGTTTTTGACTACCCCAAATCTGTCTAATCTCCAGATTACTAAATTTACTGGCCAGAATTCTATAGGAGCAGAAAATTCCCTTGAACTAATTCTTGGACTTCCGACAAATTCTTCCACCTTTTTTCAATCAACAAATCTGCTTCCTTACTAACCCAATCTTTCCCAGTTTTGGATAATGTTAGGATCCATCTTGGCCCCTGAATCCCCTAGTCAATTCTGTCAAGGGTGTAGCCCCATTAAAGTGGGGAATAGGATAACTCCTAAATAGATCCCTGCATTTCCTAAAAAAACACCTCAGGCTTTTATAACAAACTTTCTTAGGTGATTTTGTTAGTTTAACACATCTCGAATATCATATTCAATTAAAATCAGTCCAATAAGATTCTTCTTAAAAATTCCACCTGATGTCAGTTTCACATTAAATCGGGACATGTATTGTGCAAAATAAGCAAAATGGTAATCCCTCAAGTTGGGGAGTCCTAAACACCTTCCTCCAGCCCTTCTTATAAAGTGCCAAGTGCTAACCTAGCGGTTTTATTTTGTCAGATAAAAGATGTAAAAAAAGATCCCACTTTGTTAAAAAAAAGATGTTGTTAAAACACATGGTATAGCAGAAAAGAGGAAGTTGAACAGCGGCAGAACCACCATTTTGATCAGGACTACCCTCCCAAGAATGGCCAAAGGAAGCGAGCTCCTTGGTGCAAACATAGCTTTAACTTTTAAAAGCAGGGGGCATAATTAAGATAGTACAAATCTTCAATCGTGAAGAATATCTAATGCCCAGATATCTCTTCAGCTGATCATTTACACAGAAGGCTATATCTGGAAGCAATCTGTCCAAATTACAGCTTCAGTTTTCTTTCTGTTAATTTTATAGCCCCCTAACTCCTGATATAGAAAATAAATCTCAAAGGCTTTTTCCTGTAAACACCTGTTAGCATCCAGAAGCAACATTATATCATCAGCATACAGTTTTATCTTCCCCCTTTTGTGGTATAGGAAGGTGAATATCTTGATCGTTAATGGCTCGATAAAAAGCAAATAAAACCGGCAACAGGGGACATCCCTGCTGAGTGCCACGGCAGACTTGCAGTCTGCCGGCCTCAGTGGTAAAACTATAATCCTGGCTTCAGCATTCTTGTACATCTTATATATCAACCTCGTGAACTGAGTAGTTATCCCAAACTTAGTTAGAACACAAAAAAGCATTGCCATATCACGAGTTTGAATGCCTTCTCTGCATCCAAAAAAGAACTACGGCAGGAATATTATTAAATGTGAGATAATCCATCGTCTCAGCTAAATAGTGTGTATTTGTTCCTAACGGTCGTCCAGCTATAAAACCATTTCGGTCCTGGTGTATTAATTTCACCTCTATTGAATTGAATCTGCTTGCTAATAACTTCATTATGATGTTATAGTCTCAATTTAACAAAGTGATCAGACAATAAGAATTTGGATCTTTGCCATCCTTTCCATTTTTCAAAAAACTAAACATGTTCCCCATATTAAATGAGGCAGGTATGGAGCCATCCTTCAACATGGCATTAGCAACCAATAATATATTATCCACTAGCACCTCCAGTAACCAATTATAAAATGTGGTTTGTGAAGCCATCCTGGCCGCATACCTTGCAGTTTGCGAGGGTTTTAACCACCTCAACCAATTCTTCTTTCGAAAAGGGTGGGCTATATTTTCAACATCCTCCTCCGTAAGAGTGGGAATATTCAGCCCTGGCAGAACATTTCCTATAGATTCCTTAATGATCACTTGATTCTGACAATACATTTTCATACAGTGTTCAAGCAAATGTTCTCCCAGTTTTACCTGCTCCTTGCACCTAGCCCCAGAGACTGGATCATATTACTTTCAGCTTGTTCTTGTGCCTGCCAAGCTAAAAATCTTCCCGTAAAATTACTCTCCTCATATACCTTCTTCATATAGGCCTGATTAATCTGTCCCACTATGTCTGAAGCTTCTGGCCAGTAACTACAGTGGAACCTCTAATCAATTTTCAAAGCTACACACAAGTTCATGATTTCATTTTTTAAATGAGTGCCACAATCTGATTCCTGAGAAACCGGTAGGCTAAAACTAGGGATTAGTTCCCTCAGTAATTTTTTGGCATGCTTCAACCCAACGGGGGAATAAACACACTATCACTAGAGTATAAAGAAGTCTATTGCAGATGGGCATTTCAATAAAGTCTAACTGCATGCGATTAAAGGAACTTATGGACTTCCTTATGTGACGCATGGTTACAACTGTTCTCTTGCCCGCATATAACTGCTGGCAAGTAACACACCTTTGACAGAAATTCTCAGCATTTGCACAGAAATGAAGATTGAACAAATAATTTTGAAAGGTGCAGATCATGGCGTTCCTTCCTGTGTGTATGTGTGACCATGGAAGTTGTTGGCCATTGGGGAAATCATAATATCAGGTAAAACAGGTCGTCTATCCTTCAAAACACAAATCTCACGCTGATTCTTTACACAGCCAGCTTTTTCCTTCTCAGTTTCTGGCACTTCATTCTGCAACTCTCTCAATTCTTCATATGTGTTTACAGTATTCATCAGCACGTTTGAAACAGGGTAATTGTCAAGTTCACATTCCTCATCTTAATTAAATGTACAGGACTCAAGAGCACAATTGCTGGCCATTTCATCCACGCAGTGGATTCCTGAAGCAACAAAATCTTATCCCCTCTTGTGCACTACACATTTTAAGATTGATATCTCTCTCTGCAGCTGCAACGCCTCTAACAAATCCATGACATACTGTCTATTACAGATTAGAGAATCAGAGCAGCTTAATAATCCCCTCTGTGATCATAACTGCCCAAAGCCGTGGACCACACCAAAACTATATTAACCATTGGTGTAAGTAGTGACATTCAAATGACTGGAAACACAGCAAGCTAGGGTCAAAGCAATCAGGTCAACCACTTGTGCCAAAGTTACCATGCCCATATAAGATGCTTCCTCAACATCTTATATGGTGCATACTGCATATACTGCTCTCAAAGATTCTTATCTATCTCTTAAACAACAGCCATCCACAAACAAGGTAAGATCTCGAAAGTCAGGTCTAGTTATGTGCACAACTCAGTAACATTAAGGCAGTCGTGGTTAACATCATTACTGTCTGGATCACTCTATGAAAGGGGCAAAGGAGTAGCACTATTTTATACACTACATCTCTTGAGAGAAAATTTTCTGCTGCCAAAATCACCTTCTCATATTTTTAGCCTGTTGTTTGTCATATGCTGAGTTTGAGTGCGGGTCTATCAGGTCGCGACAGAATGGGGAAATACGTTAATAACCCATCACTATGCCCTAACACTGTTGGATCGTAACACCTACATTGGCTACAGCTTTGAGACACCCAGAAAGCGCTGCAGCCACTGGATCAAGTGTGGCAAAGAAACAAGCCACCAGCGGTTTTGCTTTCCCATGGGTCTGCATCAACACGGATCATGTTCACCCTTCTCTCTCATGACAATAAATAACAAAATTGTTGCTGTAATTGGGCATTCCTATGGCTGATGCACTACAGAGTTTCTCTTTGAGCTCTAGGAAGGCACTCATGCATTGTGTGTACGTCTCTGTAGAAGCTTAGCCCCTAGATAAAAGTTGGTAATCCACTGTCGACAGTAGCCCACCATTCTCATAAACATCCTGACATCTCTCTGTATTGTGGCTTGGTTTATACAAAGGATTGTGGCGATACCTTCTTTGGACACTCTTTAAACTCCTTTCTCAAGGTGATGTCCAAGGTAAAGAAAATCCCTCTGGCAGTACTAAATATTTGTAAGGCACACTTTGTGTATGTGCTGTGCAAGGTGATTTAGCAAAGCAGTTGTGTTTTCTTTACAGCCCTCAAAAGTTGCTGACACCACCAATGTACTGCATCAGAACCAAAATGCAAGGCAGCTGTAGGATAGCTAGAATTTTCCTCAGTATCTCATTAAAGATCGAAGGACTCTCTGTATACACTTGTGGGACTCGATACCACACAATGATTTTCCGTAAAAATGAGAAATCCAAAGGAAATTGACTATCATCATGTAAGGGAATGGAAAAGAAAGCTTGCCACAGATCAATGATCGAGAGACACTCAGCATCAGAAGAAATCTGTAAGAGAAGCACAGCAGGATTCATTACCACCAAACAACATGAGACTACATTTTGATTCACCTTTTGGAGATCCTGAACTACCCTCCATTTCTTGTTTGGTTTCTGCAAACCCACTACAGGTGAGTTGCAAGGACTCCCTAGCACTTCCTTGTAGATGCCCTGTTCTAGCATGGGTTAGATGACACGCGTAATTCCTGCCACTGCCTGAGGTGAGAGGTTATATTGAGGCTTTCGGGGATACTTTGCATTAGGCCTAACTGTGACTTTCACTGGCTCGACGTTTTATTCAATCCAATGTTTTTGCTTGAAAAGTTCTAGACTTCCTCATTCACCATACATTTTAATTCGGGGTGTAAGTCTTCCTTAGTTAGGACTGTGAGTAACTCAACTGCAGCTTGTCCTAATTTCAACTTAGAGTCTAATTCTGCATTGTGTATCTGAAGTTACACACCATCCTGTGTGCAATAGATCACACAGTTCATTTTGAAGAATAACTCCCTGCCCAACAGATTGACTAGAGTCACATATTACAAACTGATGGTAACTTTCAATGGAGCCTATTTTTACAGGCACCTTAGCTGAAACTGGGTTTGTACTCTGTTTGTTGGAGATGGCTACAACTTGGAATTGTTATCCCGAGAGGGGTAGATGAGGGACCTCTACTGTTCACATAGGAGAGTGCGCAGCTTCAGTATTTATTAGAAATGATACAGGGTGGCCATTCACCTCTCCTTCCACATATGGGCCACTCTGGTCTACATCTCGAATTGTGCTAAGTATGCAAACCTCCTTCCCTGTCAGGCACCATCATTGTGATTGATTAGAGTCCAGTCTAATGGGGCTGCCAAAAACTGGATAGTGTTGGAGGTTATCAGCAATTATGAAAGCGATTATGAAAGGGTTCTGTTGAATCTTGGAATTTGGGTTTAAACTATACCTTAAGTTTACCATGTTGTGGGGCTTGGTATATTACCATCATTTGGCTTTTGTACTTACATATTTTGCACTGGCATCACATTCATTTTTGGGATCTGAAAATCATTTTACCCCATGTTTGGATTCTACCTCCATTCTTGTTTCCAATGGCCCACTTTGTTACAAATATGACAAGCACTGGTCTTCTTCAACAGGTTTACTTCCATACCTACATTTAAGTCGGCTACTGCCTTGTGAACCAACTTTTTCTGCTTGTGTAAGCAGACCACCACATTGAAAACCAACTCCCTGCATTTCTGCACTGACACAGGGAGCAGAAAAAACCCTGAATCTGTCACGAAAATAACATTATGGCATCTTTTCTGTGCCAACATGAATTTCTCCTTAATCTTCCTCTGCTTTGCTTCCTGATTATCACTGCAATATTTTGCATACTTAAGGATCTCTTCCAACTTAAGTACACCTGGATTAGACGTTCAATGCCACTGTGCTGTTTGAAAACTTGCATCAACCTCTCATAATAAGCATGCACTGACTCTTTGGGCTCTGTGGTGGTTCTTGTTATTTTAAGCCAATTTTTCTCTTTCTGCAGGATCTTCATTTTCAAATGGGCAATCACTTGATTACACTTATTGTGGGAAAGTATTACACTCAATGGCTTTGAGTAGTTGCACCATACTTTATTAGGTAATTCGTAGTAACAAAAGCATCCCATCCACAAAGGCAGACAGCAGGCAACTGACCCACAGAGTTCTGCTTCCCAACAACATTTTAAGGCTGCATTCCACATTGTAGCCTCAGGATACCACGCACCTTCCCCAATATGATCCAACAAAATAAACAAAAAGATATATAAAAAACTACAAACCCACACGAAAAACCACACAAATTCTCTTAACAAGATAAGATCAAAAGAAATGCAGTTCATACATATGACTTAATTCACTTTAAAGAGATACAGGTCATACATAGGACATAATTCACTTTAAGACAGGGAAGATCACCGACAGATGACCATTCACACAAAGTCATCCAAATCCTTTGGACAAACTACAACTTGTGAGCTTCACGTTATCAAAGTATCTGGCGGAAGAACGATTCTTTGTTTTCCCCAGACATGATGATTTTATGACCAACTGAACCAGAGGAAACAACAGTTATCCAGTTTAAATTCCAAATGCAATTATCTCTCACTCTAACTGCATTGCGATAGGCCTTGATAATTATGGTAGGAGAAGAGAATCTTGAGATTCTCCCTTCTGAAGAAATTTCACTTTAACAGTGTCACCTACCACCACATTGGTTGCGGCAGTGACATGTCTAATGTCAGAATTACACTTTCACTTCCTGATCTTTTCTTTCTCTTTCTCTCTTCTCCTCGCTACCTCAGGGAAAAGGCCTGCATCCTTACAGTTCATCCGAATAGGATACTTCTTCCTCTGAATACCTCGAATGGCATTCGTTTGGAGGTGGAATGGAATGTAAGCCTATACAATTTCACTTGTTCTATGATTTCCAACCTCCAGTCTTTGTTCTGTGACTTAGCAATTTGAATAGTCTCCTGAGAACTCTGTTCAACCTGCTTACCATTTGTTTCGGGATGATAGATAGAACAACGTTTGTGCTTGATGTTTCTCAATGACATCTCTTTGGAGACCATTTGCACTCCTTTATCAGTCAGATTTCAATCCGGTTACCCCTCCCTTCCAAAAATCTTATTCAGGAATTCAATAACTTTGCATGTCTCGATATTTTGAGTAATGCAAATTTCAGGCCAACGTGAATACAAATCAACCATTACTAGAACATAAAACTGTCCAGACTTGCAGGTGATAGGCCCCAGAATATCCAAGGCAAATACCTGCCAAACTCTTTCAGGAGACTCTCGAATGGCCATGGGTTGTACCTTTGTCTTACAGGTCTTACCACTGGAACTACATGGCACACAGCCTCTCATCACATGTTCCATGTGCAAATCTAAACCCGGCCACGAAAAATACAATCTAATCTGCTCCTTTGTTTTTGTGACACCCTGATGTCCAAAACGTATAATTCTATCTCTATACACACAGGGTGGTAACAACCTGGTTCCCCTCCACAGAAGCTCATTCCTAACAGACAATTCATCCTTCACATTACAATACTTCTTTACTTCTTCAACCTTGTTACGCTTACCATGCCATGCGAGCCACCAGAAACACATTTGAGACTTCTTGTAACAACACATCAGATGCAATTTACAGTGCCCTCAGTAAACTCACACACACTAAAACCATCCATATCCCGATGATCAGCCTCCACTTGTGAATCAGCTTCAGTCGAAGTGGGCACCAACCTCGACAAGCAATCGGCTGCCTTATTTTCTATACCCAGAATATATTCAACCTTGAAATCAAAATCCTGCAGGGCCATCAGCCACCTACAAATTCTCGTGGACACCGCATCCAGATTTTTCTTTGCAAATATGTCTTTCAAGGGTTTATAGTCAGACCTCACAACAAAGGTATCACCCCACAGAATTGTTTTTTACTTCCTTATGGCCCAGTAAATACACAGGGCCTCTTTCTCGATAACCGAGTAAAGATTTTCTGGCCCAATGAGTGCCCTTGACAGAAACAACTCCGTCACCTCTTTGCCATCTTTCATCTTCTTAAGGACTGCACCCAAAACCTTAGCACTCGCATCTGTCTCCAGTATAAAACCACACGTTGTATCAAAACTTTGTAAAGACGGGGCACATGTCAAGGCTTTCTTAATATCACAGAACTCAGAATTACACTGAGTGGTCTAAGAAAATCTCTCCCCTTTCTTCAAGAGAGCCCTCATGGCATGAGTGCATGCAGCCAAATTTGGCACAAATTTGTTGTAGCTAATCTGAAGAAAGTGACTAACTCTTCCCTATTTTATGGAACTGGAAGACTGACAATGGTGCTGACCAAACTCTCTTTAGGTTTGACCCTGGCCCTTGTTCATCTGGGACCCAAATAATCAACCTCAGAGAGGCCAAATTTACACTTATTTTCTCTTATGGTAAGCTCCCTCTTTTTGAACCATATCAAAACCTGCCTTACCACTGAGGCATGTTTCTCCTGGGATGAGCCATACACCACATCGTCCTGATAAATCTTCACCACAGAAATTCTTTCTAACACAACCTCAATGGCCCTCTGAAAAACTGAGGCCACCGAATTCAACACAAAAGGTAACCTCAGGAATCTGTGCACCCCAAATGGAGTTATAAAAGCAGTCAATCTGGACGATTCATAATCAAGTTTTTTCTATTGGTAAGCGGCCTTCAGGTCTAGTGTTGAAAATACCTAAGCATCCTTCAAAAGGGCCAACATCTCTGCAATGTTAGGGAGTAGATATTTATCAGTGACAACATTTCTGCTGAGCCCCCTAAGATCCACACATAGTCTAATCTGGCCAGTCCATTTGCAGGCTATTACAACAGGTGCAACCATTCGGTGGCCTCACACTTTTCCATGGCAATATGGGAAGGCTCATTCGTCTGAGCCTCCTGCAGCAGTTCATCCTTAGGCCAACCAACGACCACCTTGCCTTCTGCCCACAAATCCTTGGAGGCCATACCTCAAAAAGGTATTCAACTCTACCCTAAGCACTTTTGAGATTTTCACCATCTTTTCTACCATCAGTTGAAAACCATCCTCTGCTAAGAGATTTTTTGGCACTATTCTGTGTGATATATTCGGAGACTGTAAAGCGTTATCAGATGGACCAGGAGCAGTGTTAATTTCCCCAAGGACTTTGGTGCTCCATACCTGAGCCTGTTCAACAAATCAATAGATTAAATCATATGTGAAGCACATTAGGCTCAACAAGAAGATTAGAGAATATCTCAGTTTCAAACCATGAACATTTATTCAAAGTTAATGGTTTACAGAAGGCAAAAATCAGGTTAGTAGCAATTGATAATCAGTATGCATATGCTTCAATTAATAGGCAATCGAATTAGATCAAATCTTGTGAGATGAGGATGAACCAGCATGGGGTTGTCCCAAAAGGAAGAACAAAGAAAAAGTCAGTCCTCTCTCTGAAAGAGTGCTCCACAGAGCTTTGTTTTGCTCTGATCTGTTCTAAAGACACACAAACTCTATTAATTTACACAGTTGCCAAAAAGACTGTCCAAGTATACAATTACATACTCAATGGGTTCTAAGGTTTCTTTTTTAATTTATTTTTATTGACACAGTAGCTATAGTTTTTTTTTGTTGTTTTAAAAAAAAAAAAATTATTGATTTTCTTAAGACAAAAACAGTCACAAGTCACAGCAATGCAGCCTATTCGTTCGCACAGTTCCCAATATGCTCATGAGTCACATTAACATCAATGTACATCTGGATGAACATCATGACACTCAGGCAACCACATCACCCAATCCAGAAGACCCCAGGCGATGACATTGCCTATGGGCTTACAAGTATCCAGAGGTAAAAAAAAACACTAATACGTACAATAATCACAATTTAAACAGTCGGGCTGACATTTGCAGATCTGTCGGAGGGCCCAGTGTCACCCCGGTCAGAATTCTCGATCTCAGCGGTCGTGGCAGTTAGGAGATAGGTAGTAAGTAACCCCCAAAAGTTTTTTGGTCTGTTTCGTGGAGGAAGCAGCTCACTATAGAGCTCAGTTTGCGTACTGCAATATGTCATATCCTCTTTCCATCTCTGAACTGTCGGTAAAGGGCCCCAAAACCAATTGATCGCAACCCTGCGCTTAGCTATCAACAGCCCCATGTCTATCAGACGCCTTACCCCCTTAGGTAGGGGCCTAGAGTATCCTAGTAGTGCGAGCGCTGGGTCTGGCTCGAGAGTTAGCATTGTGATATGACTCAATTCCTTAAACACCTCCACCCAGAATGTTGAGATGCCTGGGCACCCCCAAGCCAAATGGAGAAAGTCAGCTACCTGCTCCCCACAGCGATCAAATGCCCCACTTTCCCGCAGCCCCTATCTGTGTAGCCTCTTCGGGGTGTAGTATACCCTGTTCAGGAATTTAAAATGCACCAGCCGGTGACGGCCGTTTAGGGAAATGCGTTTAGTGCTCATGCAGCAATAGGTCCACATGTCATCATCTATAGCTGTCTCTAAATCACGCTGCCACGCCAAACATGCTTTCGTGTACTGGTGCGCCCTATGTGTCATAGATATGCTGTATAGTCTAGCAACCATGCGCTTCGGGGACGCAGCGCTGATAATGTGGGTTAACGCTGCCACCTCAGGGGGCTCAAGATATTCCTCCCCCAGTAATTCCCTAAGCGCCCGCCTAGTTCTGTGGAATTGAAATCTGGCCAAGACGGTGGGGTGGCGATCGACAGTGCTAAGGTCTTCCCATACCTTGCAGGCTCCAGCTTTAAACAAATCCCCAGCAGTGTGGACTCCTAACGTGCTTAGCGCTTTTGTGACTCCCCTTTCTTTACAAGGGGCTATCCAAGTGCACCAATCCAAAGGAGCTTTCGGTGAATACAACAGAGCTCCCGCCTGCATCTGTAGTAGCTGATGCCAGGCATTTGCTGTGGAGTTAATTGAGTCAATCAAGCAGACCCTACGGTCAACACTTCGGAACAGCATTGCAGGGAGGGGCAGCGGTGCAGCCACCTCTGTCTCTATTCGGAGATGCGGAATGTCAGGAGAGCCATGTATCCAGTAGTGGGCATGTGCACATTGTGCAGATCTATAATACAGTTCAAAGTCCGGGGCTCCAAGCCCCCCCATAGAGTATGGCAAAACTAGGATTTGCCATCTGACCCGTGGCTGCTTGCCTGCCTACCCCAGCCGGACCATCAGCGTCGTAAGTCGACGAAAGAAGACCTTCGGGAGCACCATAGGGATATTCGTGAATAAGAAGAGCAATCTCGGAAGCACCACCATTTTCATGATAGATATTCTGCCCAGCACTGACAGGGGTAACTTAATCCATCTCTCCACGTCGTCCTCCAGCTTACTGAAGGTCGTCCCATAATTTTCCTGAAATACTGTCTCGGAGTCTGTGTGGATTCTAATACCTAAGTATCGCATCGCGTCCGTGGTCCAAACAAGGGGGTAATTGAGGGCGAACCGAGAAGTATTCGGCGTGAGAGAAAAAACCAGCGACTTAGACCAATTAACCTGGAGTCCCGACAGTCCACCAAAACGCACCACCTCTCGAAGCACCGCAGAGAGGTTAGTTTCAGGGTGCCTAACATACAGCAGCGTATCATCAGCATAAGTGGAGACAATTAGTTTATAGTGGGGAAAACAAATCCCCCGATTCTGGTGGTACTCCCGTAATGCACATGCGAGTGGCTCCGCCACCAAGGCATACAGTAACGGCGAGAGGGGGCAGCCCTGTCTCGTGCCCCTGGCAATATGGATAGAGTCAGTAACTGTCGCCAATTTTTATGCGGGCCGTTGGTTTACTGTACAAGGCAGCCAGCATCTGTAGAAAGACAGGACCTACACCCATCCTGGATAAGACATGTGTCATAAATGGCCAATCAACTGAATCGAATGCCTTTTCAATGTCTAGAAAAACCGCCGCCGCTGGAATGTCCGGTTTAATATGTTGCAGTGCACCAAATACAGTGCGTAGATTATATGTGAGGTTCTTGCCAGGGACGAAGCCCGCCTGTTCTGGTGCGACTAAAAGTGGCACCAGCGGAACCAACCTATTCGCAAGAATCTTTGCAAACAGTTTTGTATCTACATTGAGCAAAGACAACGGTCGGTATGAGGCACAGTCTTGCCCGGTTTGAGCAGCGTTATTATTACTGCCTCCGACATGGTAGGCGGCATCGTCCCAGCCACACAAATATCGTCGAACAGCTTAGCAAGCTGCGGAAGCAGCTTATCAATAAAAGTTCTATAAAACGTGGCTGTGAGGCCATCGGAGCCAGGAGCGCTACCTGCGCGCATAGAAGACAAAGCCAGCAAAATGTTGTCCCTTTCCAGAGGACGCATGAGAAATTCCCTATGTGAGTTTGACAGCCAGGGTAGTTTGATATGAGCTAAATAATCAAGTATATCCTCGTCCGCTGCAGCAGCTCGGGAGGCGTATAGCGATATGTAATACTGACGAAATCTATCTGCTACTCCTTTGGCATCCGACACCACCACACCCTCCGCAGACTCAATCTCCACAACCTGCGTCGCTTCCCATCGATTCCTAAGTAACCGAGCCAAGACCCCGCCTGGCCTACCCCTCTCACCGTACGCATGGGCCACGGCATATTTGCCCATATATTTAACCTCATCATCCGCCGCTTGACTATATTCACCAAGTGCCTCCACTAGAACTCCCTCCGACACCACGTCAGGACCCTGCAGCAGCACACTCTCCAGGTCTCTGATCTTTCCCTCAAGGTCTCGCAGCCGGTTGCGTATAGACCGGAGTACTCCCGAATGCTTGGCTATGGTGATCCCACGAATGTAAGCTTTAAAGGCCTCCCAAACGGTTTGATAGTCATCAACCGACCCCACATTATTTTCAAAGAAAAGCTCTATAGCTCCAGAGAGCTCCTCTTTAAATACCACATCTAACAAAGAATAGGGGGGGAATCGCCAAGTGAATGGGGGTATGCGCCTGCTGGGCGTCTCTAACACTAGTAGAACCAGAGAGTGGTCGGAGAGCGTGCGCGGAAGCACCTGACAAGAGCGTATTGTGTCGCATAGTGAGCTAGAGGCCAGCCAGTAATCTATGCGCGTGTGGATGTTATGATATGCAGAATAGTGCGTGTAACCCCCCGTGTGTGGGTGCTTCCAACGCCAAACATCGCATAAATCAAACCCGATCAAAATACTATTCAGCTCCTTGGCCACAGCCGTTGCTCTCCGTGCAGGGCCCCCCGACCTGTCCAGGCAGGGGTCACGAAGCAGATTAAGATCACCACCACACAGCTGGCGCAGCCCACTATGACAACCCACCACCCGTGCCAACTCTGTGAAAAATGCAGGATTATCGAAATTGGGACCGTATATATTGACTAACAGAAAATCCATAATCTTCCCTCTGCATCTAGTGAGTACTGATGGAGCAGGGAAAATAAAAAAATGTTAACCCCTAACAAATTTTATAAATAATTAATAAAATGTTCGTTTAAATGTATTAATCAACACTGTATGTGTGGGAAAGGTAACATGCCAATGTGTGTGCTAAATAATCTATTAATGGATGTCCGTGTGTCTAATTATAACGTAAAAAATAAATGCGTACTAATTTAAAATAAATGCATGTTTTCGTGCTTCATAGAAATAAAACGTGTCGTTGCAAAAACAATAGTGATGGTAAGTAAGGAACAGCTTAAATGTTGCTTTCTGCTAGGTAATAACTAATTGGGGTACGTAGATGACGGGAGGGAAACGAAAAGGTTATTTTTCTCTATTTTAATTATGTTTTGTTAGCCTCAAATTAGTGCTTCTAAAGTATAACCGAGTGGCGATATAAAATGGCCGCCAGTAGGAAGATGTACGCAGGCGCAAGGGGACATGTGACACGGGATGAAGTTGGAGAAAAACTAACCTCGTGATGTTGCTGAGAGGCTAGGATGCGAGAAATGGTCAAGGCTGATGTGACCTAATTGAACTGATAGTGTGCCGTGGTGATCAGCAGAAGACCCGTGGGAAACCAGTTTAAGAGAAAGGACAATGACTGCGGAGTTCTCGAATGTATCGAAAGAAGTTACAAATGTACTGATCGAAGCGGATGGAAACATGTCTTGAGCGTATGGGAAAGGAAATGATCCAAGGACCATTGGATCCAAGAGAACTTGATTAAAAGAATGAATAAGATGACATGCATGGACCAATGAAAGAAAAGCGTGTTATTAATGTTGCAACAATTAGTTAGCAAAGTTAGAATTAGGGTATAAGAGGGCCTACTCTTAGTGGGAGGGGTCAGTCGCAGTCACAGTCAGGAGCGGAGTTGGAGAGTCGTGTTGGTGTTGGTGGCTTCCAGTGCTGGGTGGTCCTGATCGATCCCTTACTGAGCGGGAGATGCTGAAAGACTGTTAGATGAGACGGGTTGCAGGTAGCTGATGCTGACGAGCTGAAGTTGCTGTTGCTGTCTTAATTTTCCAGTTGAGTATGAGAATCAGGTTATTTCTAATTCTTAACTTAGGTTAGAAATCATTAGGCTAAATTAGGAAGGTAGGCAGGTAATTAGGGTTTTGGCTTCATGACAAAAATTTCCTTTCTGCAATAAATTGATTATGCTTAATAAATATTTGAATTAATAATGAATGAATAATTGAATAAAAGTTTTAAATTCTTTCTCATGCTTTTAAAATTATATAAAATTTAAGATTCTTTAAACCAAATGACTCAGTGGTTATTTTCCTAAATGATTGTGACATCAGTAATTGGTTATTGTGATTCAGCTGGTCTTAATCACTATGAACTAATTTTTACATGAATGATTCATCGACAAACAATGAGCAGGAATATCTTAAGAAATAACTAAAAGAAAGCGATAAGTTAAGGTAATAAGATATCCCGGCTCCTTCCAGCGGTACATAAATGGTGTTTTCCATTTAGTTCTCATGTTTCTCCTAGGAATACAGAATTTCGCAAAGGTGTAAAGGAAATCCAGGTGTGTGCGTGTATGTTAGGCGATGTTTATGGGCCCCATCGTCATGTGGATGTGAGAAAATATAGTTTGCCCCTGGATGACCTATAAGTGACCTAGGAGGAGAATAGTTTTTATTGTACGCGCTGCATCAGATTTCTTGGTAGCAGAGTTATGGTTTTCTATAGATTAGTTTAGTGATTATTGTTTATTGATTATTGATTATTTTTTTTGATGACTAACACTATATGTTGAGTCGCGTTATGTTATATGTGAGTTTTCACGCTTCTGGGATGTAGGAAGTGGAACACGTGTGGCAAGAGAAGTCACATGGAATTTGGTACATGGTCTGAATTCATTTTGGTAATAACGCAGGTTGTGTTATGTTAGGGATTTTCTGTACGAAAAGTGTGTAATTGAAATAGCAAATCACGTTTACTTGTGAAACTTTGGCCTTAATTCTCAGGAGCCTAGTCTCCACATGTGTCTTATCCCCAGAGAAACGAGTAAATTGTTTGTTTGAAAGAAGGGTAAGGTAGAGGGAAGTGCTACTTTATCGGCGAGAGTAAATAATTCTGTGGTAGGGTAGAGGTAAGCGCTGCCTACTGGAAATACAGGATTCTTGTGTAAAAGGACAAAGCTGTCACTTTTGTTTAGCGAATCAGACTATGGAATTGTATTAATTGTTGTAACTAACGAAGAAAACAGCAAAAAGAAAAAAAAAACAATTTGCCGATAAATTTTGTAAAGGAGGGGTAAAAGAGCAGAAGTGACGTGGAACAGTGCCGCGCTAGGATTGGTTGGTTCACGGACGGAGGGAATTGTTCTGATTGGTACGTTAGTGTGAGTCGCGCTGTAATTGGTCGAAGTTCCGTACACAGAACAGCGTTAGTGTAAAGAGAAAACAAATAGAAAACATGCCGTATTACGAGTATGAAAGGGAGAGAACGTCATGGACGACGAAATTGAAGAATTTCTTTAAGAAAGACAAAAAGGTTGTGACTAGAGAGGGACAAGTAATTCCTCCGCCGAAATCAGCAGCTTCACATATGATGCTGAAATATGGATATCATACGTGCATATGGTTGGAAAATTGGGCAAAATATACGAAGAATGATGGTGCTTTAGCTTTCCTGAAAATGGTTCATTTAGTGTAGCGGTTTTGCGAAATTTGCGAGAAAAAATGTGTAAATTGGAACCTAGACCTAGACCAACACAGTTTGAGGCTTTGACGGAATGGGAAGATGAGATGTATGAACGAGAGAGATTCAGAGGAATGAGAGATCATGAGTTTATGCCTGGAAGATTGTGGGGAGTAAATCATGAGGACAGAATAAAACGATGGAGATGTGCTAACATGACAGGAGGTTTGTTTCCAGCTTTTACAGTTGAGGAAGGGACTAAGAAAAAGCGGACTGAGAAAAAGAAACATATAGAGAGAGAAAAGTATATGCATGAGAGCGAAACGGATGATGAGTTGCTGGAAGATATTTTAAATAGAAATCCACCTCCGTATCAGCAGAGTTCTACAGTGGTGACACCAAATGCGCCGCTAATAGAGACTATGCGAAATAAAAGCCCGGAAAAGAGAATTGAAGTAAATAGGTCACAAGAACAAATGAGAACTTCTCAAAATGAAGGAATAGAAAGCGACAATGCAAGCGAATTAGCAAGGACCACAAAAGAACTAACTGAGAAGATTAGAGAATTAACGAAAAATATGGAAGCAGTTACTGTGCCTGTAACAATAGGTCCAGTAATACCCGTTTTTGAGAATCAGAAAATTGATGAACGATCTTTGGTAATTCCCATGAGTTCACAATTTCAGAGAGAAAAAGAAAGGATGGAACAAAGTGCAAGAACAAGTAATTTGGCTAGTACTTACAGACCAAGTCCACCTACAAATTTGACGGTAAATGAGTGCAATGGTAGGAAAATGCATATGGTAACAGAATCTGCAACAGAAACCCCTGAAAAGAGTGGTAATTGGATAGAACTAAATAATACACCCATAGGTCGACTCCTGATGAGTTAAATGAGTGGATGAAGGCATTTAAAATAAAAGAACCAGAAGAAAAACCATTAGATGTAATTAGATTAAAAATCGATATGGAAGAATTAATTCTAGGAACAATTGGTACCGAAAAGATAAAAAATTACCAGGATGATGAAATAATGTTTCTGTGCAAAAGTATTACATGGAGGGCAAAGAATTTACATGACAAACTAGAAGAAGTAGCCAGTGAGATTGGAATAGACTTTGCGAAAGTGAAAACGTTGCAGAAACCATACAGAGTAGACTTTTGTGAAAAGGATATTGAAAATTTGAACACGGCAGGAAGGCTGACACAGATAAAGGAGTTAATTGTGTTGTTGAGAAAATGGGGTGATGTGGACAGATGGAAGGTTAGATGGACAAAGAAGAATGAGAAAACTACAGACAAAGGTTCATTGGCCTTTATGATAACTGAAAAAGAATCTGTTGCAAAAGAATACCCCATGAGAGAAACTCCAGGTGGTAGTTACGTGCATGTTCCCTGGACTAGGCAGGACATACTGTCATTTACCAATGACTTTCCAAAGTTAAGAGAGAAGCCAGTTGAGTGGTACCGACAAGTAGAGAGGTTTGTAAAAGTCTCAAAAGTGTTGTGGCTAGATTTAGATGGATTGTTTGACATAGTGGTACCAACAGATTTGTGGTCAGAATGTAAGATTACAGTTGACTGGCCAACTACAGAATATCCAAGAGATCCTAAGACAGGAGCTCCAGGTCCTGATGTGATGAAGAAGTACGATAAGGTGATTACCTTTTTGAAGAATAAGATTCCTCCTAAAGAGACAGATTGGGTAAAAATCGATAGAACTACACAGGAAAGTAAGGAGTCTGTACATGCATATTATGAGCGATTGTTATTGGTTTTCAAGCAGTATAGTGGTTATGAGGAATTGAGTGAAAAAGACATGAGTCATTTTGTATACCGATTTGTGTTTGGCCTGAAACAAGAAATAAGTGATATGATTAAGCAACACATGATAAACTGGCAGAATGGAAGTGTAGATGAGGTGCTGAGGTATGCTAAGTATTGTAGTGATGAAATAGAGAGTAAACAGCGTAAGTTGAACGAGAAGGCAATGTGGGCACAGGTGAAGGTGGCAGAAAAACAAGAAGCTCAATTGGACAATAATAATGGAAATGAAACAGGACAGAATAAAATGCGACCGAACATAGGTAAAGGAAAGGGTCAAGTGAGTCTAGAAGAGGCAAAGAAGAAATGGCCATGTCATAATTGCGGAAAATTAGGGCATTGGAGAAACGAGTGTAAGTTCCCACCTAAACCTAATCCGGAACATCAATCATTAACTCCACAGGTGCAGAATGAGGTAGTTGTTCAACAAAGTCAGGTGCCGCAACCACCACTTCCCAACACTGTTAACCAGCAAAGATACAGTACAGAAACAGGATTCTACGGAGGAGAGCAGGTAACACAGTTGCCGCGAGCAGCTAACATTTCTCAGTATTGGTTGCGTCAGAGTGAGGATGACCCGGATGAAAGATTCTGACGGTGCCCAGGAGAGGGGAAAGAGTGCGTGCTTGGCGCAACTCTAGAGGTAGATCAGTCTGGTCCCTTTGTGGATGGAGAAGTGAATGGTGCAAATGTAACATTCCTTGTCGATACTGGAGCTACCCGTTCTACTGTTAGATCAGTGGAAATTCCAAACCTTCCTCTCTCAGGTGAATACATCCAAGTAGTAGGAGTAGCCAATCAGCAGATTAAAACCCCACTTACTGAATTGGTGGAAGTAAAAATTGGTTCTTTTAGTAAAATGCATAAATTTGTAGTGTGCGATTGTAGTCCTGTAAATCTTTTGGGTCGTGACCTCTTGTGCAAGATGAATTGCACAATTTATTGTACGCCAGATGGAATTGGATTTCAGACTTCAGATGAAGATGTTTTGTTTAAAGTAACTTTGATGAATCAGGAACCTGAAACGAATGGTTTGTTTCCTGCATTTGATGCAGAAAAACTTCCAGAAGAACTAAAAAGTGCAGTAAAAGAAAGTGTGTGGGATTTTACAGGAGAAGACATTGGATTAATGAAAGAAGTTGATCCCGTAAAAGTGACAGTAAAAGAAGGGACAACTTACCCGAATACGCCACAGTACAAATTAACTCCAGAAATAATTGAAGGAATAACTCCTGTGATAAATAAAATGATTGAACAGGGAATTCTAAAAGAAATCATGAGCAGTCCATGTAATTCACCTATTATGGGACTGAAAAAGCCAAATGGAACATATAGAATAGTACAGGATTTGAGAAAGATCAACAAAATAGTTGTGCCCTGTTGTCCAATAGTGCCAAACCCTGCAGTAATTCTATATCAAATTCCACATGAAGCTGAGTGGTACACTGTGATAGATTTGTGTCACGCATTTTTCTCTATTCCTTTGCATCCAGATAGCCAGCCATTATTTGCGTTCCGGTTTGGAGAGCGTATTTTGGCATGGTGCCGAATTCCTCAGGGGTATACAGAAAGCCCCTCAATCTTTAATCAGATTCTAAAGAAATCTCTGGAAGATTTGAAAATGCCAGAAAAGTCAGTGATGGTGCAGTATATCGATGACCTGTTGGTGGCATCGAAAACCAAAGAAGCATGTGTAAGTGATACAATTGCTTTACTGAACCATCTAGAGAAAAGAGGACATAAAGTGTCTCCTTCAAAATTACAGTTTTGTCAGAAAGAAGTCCAGTATTTAGGCCATAAAATTGAGAAAGGAGTGCGAAAGATAGCGACAGAACGAGTAAGAATGATTCAAGGAATGAGAGCACCAATGACTCAAAGAGAGGTAAGAATGTTTTTGGGAATGGTTGGATATTGTCGACAGTGGATAAGTGGTTTCTCTTTGATTGCAAAACCATTACAAAAATTGACCAAGAAAGATGTAAAAGACCCTTTTGAGTTAAACAAAGAAGAAATGAAATCTTTCAAAGAATTGAAAAAGAAACTGTGTGAGGCACCTGCATTAGGCATGCCTGATTATGAGAAGGATTTTGAGTTGTACTGCAGTGAAAGAGATGGATGTGCGTTTTCAGTACTGGTACAAAAACATGGAACGACAAAAAGACCAATTGCTTATTTTTCAGCTGTTTTAGATCCTATAGCAAAAGCATTGCCTGGATGTCTGAAAGCAGTTGCTGCTACTTGTGTAAGTCTGGAACAAAGTGAAGGTATAGTGATGGGGTATCCACTGAGAGTATATGTTCCCCACTCAGCAGAAATTCTTTTGACAAGAACAAAAACACAGTACATGACACATAGTCGGCTGACTAAGTACGAAAAAGTCATCTTGAGTGCTGAAAATGTGACCATAGATAGATGCATGAATGTAAATCCTTCAACATCATTGCCAGATGAGGAAAATATAATTGAACAGGACGAAGTAGATCATGATTGTCTGAACGTGCTGGAATATTGCACGAAACCAAGAGCTGACATAAAAGATGAACCGTTAAAGGAATCTGATTATGTCATGTTTGTGGATGGCTCATGCTTGAGAACAAAAGAATGAGTTTTAAGCGCAGCTTACGCAGTGTGCACAGTGGCAACTGTGATGGAAGCGTCTTGTCTGAAAGGAATAAGGTCTGCACAAGTTGCGGAACTGATTGCTTTGATTCAAGCATGTAAATTAGGAAGAAATGTACGAGTCACGATTGTGACCGATAGCCAATATGGTTTCGGCATCGTACATGACTTCGGTCAGATTTGGTCACAAAGAGGATTTTTGACATCTGCAGGAACACCTATCAGAAATGGAGATTTTGTTAAAAAGCTGCTTGAGGCGATACAGTTGCCTAAACAAATAGCTGTAGTGAAGTGCAAAGCGCATAAGAAAAACGAAGATTACATAGCCGTTGGCAATAATTATGCTGATGAGATCGCTAAATATTGTGCAGAGGACATGGTGTCCATGAACAAAAATAGAGAAAGGGAGCATGTCTCTTGTCCTTTGCTTTTTACTAATACTGTCGAGACATGGGATGAAGTAAGGCAGTTACAAGAAACTGCAAGAGATGAGGAAAAAGATTACTGGATAAAAGCAGGATGTAGAAGACAGGAAAATAATGGTGTGTGGGTATACAGAGATGAAAGACCAGTTATGCCTGATAGCATGATTGCAGACATGGCACGGATGTACCATGGACAAGCTCATATTGGGAGAGATGCAATGATCAGACTTTTTAGACAAACCTGGTATAACCCAAAATTCAGAGCCATTGCTGAAAGTCTTTGTCAAAGATGTCTTACTTGTCAGCAGTTTAACCCAGGAAGAAAAACAGTAGTGAGTCTAGGAACAATAGGACGAGAAGGAGGTCCATTCACTAGGATGCAGTTGGACTTTATAGAGATGCCCTCTAGTAACAGACTAAGATATGTTCTAGTGGTCGTCTGTTTGTTCTCTCGTTGGGTGGAGGCATACCCCACAAGAAGGAATGATGGAACAACAGTGGCAAAACTTATGCTGCGAGAGTTCATTCCAAGGTATGGTTTTCCAGTCACGGTTGAGACAGATAGAGGAACACATTTTCAAAATGAGTTGATCCAATTGATTTGTGAAGCATTGAGTATTAAACAAAAGCTACATTGTGCTTACAGACCAGAGGCTTCTGGGGTAGTGGAGCAGATTAATGGAACAATTAAAAGCAGATTAGGAAAAATGTGTCAAGCTACAGGACTCAAATGGCCAGATGCACTGCCTCTTGTTCTGATGACCATCAGAAGCATCCCTGAAAAGAAAACTGGACTCAGTCCTCATGAGATGATCATGGGACGAGCAATGAGACAAGCACACGTACCTGTCAACAAGTTATTAACTATAACTGATGATCTAGTACTGGATTATTGCAAGGGACTGGCTGATGTGGTGCGTTCTGTGTTTCATCAGGTTGGACCGGATGCGACCACTCTTGAAAGAAAACCAGCCCACGACTTGAATCCAGGAGACTGGGTCCGTATAAAAATCCACAGGAGAAGAAACTGTCTAGTTCCTCGCTGGGACGAACCACGACAGGTAATCCTAGTAACAACGACTGCAGTCAAGTGTGCAGGAGTGAAGAACTGGGTCCATGCCAGCCACACAATCAGAGTTCAAGAACCTACTGATCGACATGTGAGTCGACGTCTGGAAGTGTGGGATAAAAGTTTAACAGCTGGGACAACAAGGATAAGAGAAAGGGTGCCAGAACTTGAAGATCGACCTGAAAGTCGACATCTGGAAACCCCAACGGCAAACACCTCTAAAGAAGAAGAAGAAGAAGAAGAAGAAAGAAATTCAGAAGTTCCAGAACCTGAAGATCGACCTATAAGTCGACATCTGGAAATATCTGACACAAATTCAGAATCTGATGATTCAGTTGCAAACTGTGAAGAATTCCGAAGGAGAACTTGAGGTTATAAACCAATTAGAGAAGAAACTGAGCAAGAAATTGAGTTAGATGAACAACCAAGTACAAGTTATGGTGGAAATCCTTCAGAAATAATATTAATAGATGAAGTAGGGAAAGAAGTACACGAAAAGTTAGAAAATCGAGAAGAACCCGAGGAGCAATAGGGACAGATAGAGAAACAGAAGAACAGGGAAATTTAGAAGCAGAAAGGGAGGAAAACACCAAATCGGAAGAACACCGAGGAGGGACAGTAATAAGGGAAAACAAGAAGGAGAAGACAGATCCACCAGTAGGAGATGACGAGATCATAAGTTTCAAAATAAGAGACAATAGTGAAACAGTTGAAACAGAAACTGAAGAAAGTGGAGAAGAGGAAAAGGCAAAAACTGAATCAAGAAAAAGAAATTGGAAATCAGAAAGAGAAGAAAGAGAAGGTGAAGCCAAAAGGCCAAGAAAAGGAGATAGTTGGCCCAACAGCTATATAAGAAAATTGAGATATAGAATAATAAGAGCAGGAGACGAAAGTGCTGAACAAGTGAATGAAGTAACAAGTCAAAAGGGACAAGAAAAACCCAGTGGAAAAAGATTACAAAAGTCCAAAAGGACAAAGAAAGTGAATGCAAAGTATAAGTCACCTGAGTGGCTGTATATTGCACTGACAGATTACAAAGAAGAAGAAAACACTCACGAGAATTAGAGACTGAGAAGTCAAATGGGAAAAGGTGAGATGCAACAAACTTGAAGTGAAGACTTATAGTGCTTCTGCCGGACATGACAATTTTACTGGATGTGACAAATCACCGGATGTGACAACGAAAGAATTCTGGAGAGAATTAAAAGAAAGTACCAAACAAAGACTTTTTGAAGGCAGAGTGGCATCTAAGTCATTTCTGAGGTGTAGTGACACAATTTTCTGAAACTTAACAAATAGAAAAAAGAAAAATGGAAAATACTAGGGATAGAAGAGATAAATGTGAGTTTATAAAAAGATGGTGCAAAATGTGCTGCTTTTGTACAGGGTTATTAATGACCATATGGATAGTTTTAGCAATCACAATTCCTATTAGTTTAGCTGTGATAGAAGCAAAGAATGATACTAAACCAGAAAAAGAAACTAATATTAAAGAACCAGTTATTTTAAGAAGTAGTGCAGAGTTACATAAGGATAAGTCAGTAACAGACTTTTCTAAAAATGTTTTTACAAAATTGTTGTACGAATATGTAGAGACAATGGATGTGAGAGATTGTTATGTTTGTATGCAGTTGCCTGCATCAGTGTCAGAAGGTGTGACTTATCATCACCTACCTCTAACTTATGGAATAACATGTAGTGTAATAGCAAGTTTATTTTATAAAACAGGTAGATTAGAATCTTATTATACTGACATAGATAACATTTTTGCAAACATTCCAGTAGTACCAGAACTTAACAAAGTAAAACCAACAAAGGTTTTAGGAGAATTCTTTCTAGAACATAGAAAATTAACCTTAGAAGAAATAGTTAGTAACAACCTTACCTGTGAGTTAAAGAAAGAAGAAAAGGTATTTTTAGAAATGGTTGAAGAAAGAAGAATGACATTTCAAAAGAAGCAATAAAAGAGGAAGGAACACATCTATGGACGTTTGAGGAAGGAAATCATGAAGGGAAAAGATAAATGCAGCAATGACATTAGATTGGCCGCAAACAGGAAAGTTGTGTATTAGGAGAAATAAGACAGTCTATGACAATTACTTTGTAGGTTCCAGTATCTGCCATGACAATTATCAAATTTTGGGAGGTTGGGGATTCAAAGGTGGAAAAGATCCAATATTTCCAGGTATCTATTATATTTGTGGGAATAGAGCTTATTACAGGTTACCGGACCATTGGTATGGAACTTGCTATGTAGGCCTGGTCTTTCCAAAAATCTTTCACATGGACAGAGAAGAAAAGGGAACATACAAGATGATTAATAGCTTTACACGTAGAAAGAGGGAAAGTTTTTCAGAAATTGTAGGTGATATTTTTGGAGCATTAATACCAGCAGTGGGAATATCTTTGAATGCATTTAAAATTCGGAAGTTATCCACAGTAGTAGATCGTTTGTCTACAGATACTGCGGGAGGGTTCTTAATGGTAAATACCGAAATGGTTGCCATGAGAGCTATGGTGATGCAAAATCGGCTTGCCCTTGATATTCTTTTGGCAAAGGAGGGTGGAGTCTGTGGAATGTTGAAAGTCCAACATTGTTGTACTTACATTCCTGATAAAAGTGAAAATATACAGAAGTATATTACAAATATTACAAATTTGCACAAAGAACTAGTTCCACTGGAGGTTGAAAGTGTTTTGGGAAAACTTGGTAGAGGGTTTTCTTCAGTAGCAAATTGGTTGACCAGAATGAGTAGACTAATGATAGGGAAAGTTATAATAATAGCAACTCTAGTAATATTATTAGCCATGGTGTTGAAAATAATAATAATGTGTATAAAAAGAAAAGTAAGACAAAATAAGATGAAAAGAAATAACAGAATAATGAAAGAAAGAGAGAGAGAAATGGGTGAAATTGAGTTGGAGAAAATGAAAGAAAGCATGTATAAGGAGACAAAAAGACAAGATGAAGAAGAAACAGATGTGTAAATAACGGAAAGCAAAGGATAAAAGACATGCTGCCTGAAAGAAGTATAACTTGGGTTTTATGTGGTGATTTAAAAATCACCAAAGGGGGAGTTGATGGAGCAGGGAAAATAATTTTTTTAACCCCTAACAAATTTTATAAATAATTAATAAAATGTTCGTTTAAATGTATTAATCAACACTGTATGTGTGGGAAAGGTAACATGCCAATGTGTGTGCTAAATAATCTATTAATGGATGTCCGTGTGTCTAATTATAACGTAAAAAATAAATGCGTACTAATTTAAAATAAATGCATGTTTTCGTGCTTCATAGAAATAAAACGTGTCGTTGCAAAAACAATAGTGATGGTAAGTAAGGAACAGCTTAAATGTTGCTTTCTGCTAGGTAATAACTAATTGGGGTACGTAGATGACGGGAGGGAAACGAAAAGGTTATTTTTCTCTATTTTAATTATGTTTTGTTTGCCTCAAATTAGTGCTTCTAAAGTATAACCGAGTGGCGATATAAAATGGCCGCCAGTGGGAAGATGTACGCAGGCGCAAGGGGACATGTGACACGGGATGAAGTCGGAGAAAAACTAACCTCGTGATGTTGCTGAGAGGCTAGGATGCGAGAAATGGTCAAGGCTGATGTGACCTAATTGAACTGATAGTGTGCCGTGGTGATCAGCAGAAGACCCGTGGGAAACCAGTTTAAGAGAAAGGACAATGACTGCGGAGTTCTCGAATGTATCGAAAGAAGTTACAAATGTACTGATCGAAGCGGATGGAAACATGTCTTGAGCGTATGGGAAAGGAAATGATCCAAGGACCATTGGATCCAAGAGAACTTGATTAAAAGAATGAATAAGATGACATGCATGGACCAATGAAAGAAAAGCGTGTTATTAATGTTGCAACAATTAGTTAGCAAAGTTAGAATTAGGGTATAAGAGGGCCTACTCTTAGTGGGAGGGGGTCAGTCGCAGTCACAGTCAGGAGCGGAGTTGGAGAGTCGTGTTGGTGTTGGTGGCTTCCAGTGCTGGGTGGTCCTGATCGATCCCTTACTGAGCGGGAGATGCTGAAAGACTGTTAGATGAGACGGGTTGCAGGTAGCTGATGCTGACGAGCTGAAGTTGCTGTTGCTGTCTTAATTTTCCAGTTGAGTATGAGAATCAGGTTATTTCTAATTCTTAACTTAGGTTAGAAATCATTAGGCTAAATTAGGAAGGTAGGCAGGTAATTAGGGTTTTGGCTTCATGACAAAAATTTCCTTTCTGCAATAAATTGATTATGCTTAATAAATATTTGAATTAATAATGAATGAATAATTGAATAAAAGTTTTAAATTCTTTCTCATGCTTTTAAAATTATATAAAATTTAAGATTCTTTAAACCAAATGACTCAGTGGTTATTTTCCTAAATGATTGTGACAT
The DNA here is from genome assembly GCA_963921515.1 of Calotriton arnoldi. NCBI lineage: Eukaryota > Metazoa > Chordata > Amphibia > Caudata > Salamandridae > Calotriton > Calotriton arnoldi. Next base: position 61,133 of record CAWUFW010018078.1, read on the forward strand.
CAGTAATTGGTTATTGTGATTCAGCTGGTCTTAATCACTATGAACTAATTTTTACATGAATGATTCATCGACAAACAATGAGCAGGAATATCTTAAGAAATAACTAAAAGAAAGCGATAAGTTAAGGTAATAAGATATCCCGGCTCCTTCCAGCGGTACATAAATGGTGTTTTCCATTTAGTTCTCATGTTTCTCCTAGGAATACAGAATTTCGCAAAGGTGTAAAGGAAATCCAGGTGTGTGCGTGTATGTTAGGCGATATTTATGGGCCCCATCGTCATGTGGATGTGAGAAAATATAGTTTGCCCCTGGATGACCTATAAGTGACCTAGGAGGAGAATAGTTTTTATTGTACGCGCTGCATCAGTACATATCTCCCGGCAGTGTCAGTGGCTAGTGGTGAGAAAATAAGAGCGGACCTAGGATTGACCCATGTGAGGACTCCACGCGCATGTGTGGTAAAACCCGCTGCGTGAACGGTCCCTAAAAGGCCCCTACAGCGCAACATAGGGGAAGTAAGCGGGAGATGCGTTTCTTGCAGAAACGCTACATCAATGTGGTGTCTTTTCAAATATGCAATGACCTTACGGACCTTCCTGTGAACCTTCAGCCCGCGAACGTTCCAGGTTAATACTTTGAGTGTGTCCACCTCTGGATCGTGCCCGTCTTCAGTCACCCATGTCATGAAGTTGTATGAATCCACCAACACAGACTGCTATGTAACAGAAGGGAACTGCACTGCAGGCAAAATCAAATAAAGGCAATACACCACCTTGCTTGTGACCCAAACTCCAACCACCCGCCACCCACATCAAGGCCCCCCCAACCAGGACCTGAAGAATCAAAAGCCCGAAGTGCCCCAACATCAAAACATACATCACGCTACTTAAAACGAACCCCCCCCCCTCCCTCTACATCCCTCCCTTGTAAACAACAAAAACATGCGTCCTTGTGTGTAAAAAAACACTTGGGGGCAGAGGTTGCCGCCTATACTCTAGTAAGCCAACCCTTGGCAGAGTATATGTTAGTCTGCACATTGACTTAATAATAGTACACATTGGCGCACAGGATATTTAACGTACATTGCAGAACTTATAGCTCTAGCAGCTAATACTAGAAAATATGTACCCCATCAGAAACAACGCAATACCATGGGAGCACGTCACACCCACCCACACCAGTAGGCCCTAGAACATTACAGTGATACCCAGAGTCATTAGCACGAGTTCCTTATCTGTGATATCTGCAACCACGCAGTTAGTCCAGCTCGTCAAGCGATCCACCTACAGCTTCAGCTCCCACGTTCGTTTCCGGGCTACCCTGTTGCTCCCTGGACCAGTCTTTAATCGCTTTCTGCAATGCCTTGGGGTCAGTGAAGAAAAGAGATTTGCCCTGCCGATTAACACGGAGTCGGGCAGGGTGCAGCATCGCATAATCGATATTCTTTTCCCTTAGCTGCTTTTTAAATGGAACAAACAGGCGGCGCGCCTCCTGGACTCTCGCTGTGAAGTCAGGAAACAGGGCCAACGCCGAGCCCTCATAGTGAAGCGATTGTTTCTCCCTGGCTGCTTTCAGCGCAGCATCCCGATCGCGGTAATTAAGCAATTTAGCGATGATAGGCCGCGGGGGAGCCCCCGGAGGCGGTCATGGTCCCAAGGAGCGGTGCGCCCTCTCGACCACGAACATGGATGAAAAAGTCTCAGTGCCTAGTAGCTGCATCAATAATTTCTCCACAAATTGTTCCATGTTCCCGGTAAGTGTAGACTCCGGCAGGCCCGTGATGCGCAAATTACTCCTCCGCGACCTAGCCTCCAAATCTTCAGCCTTGTCCTGCAGGGACTGCACCGCCTTTTCCATGTGTTTGCGGCTTGACTCAACGTCCGTCTGAGCTTCCTCCACCTCCGTTAGCCATCGTTCAGCCATATCAAGACGTTCCGCATGTTTGTCCACTCTTTCGGACATCCTGTCTGTTAGAAACGGGGTAGCGTGGTGCAGAGCGGGAAGGCTAAACTCGGAGCATTGTGTAAAGCATCCGTGCAGCACACACAGGCGACACACCAGGCACACCACAAAAAGGAGACCACACCAGGCGGTGATGTAAAAACAAGTTTCTTTATCTAATTCAAGTCAGCATTAGATGGGGCAGATAAACTTCAGTGCAACAGTAAATTCATGTCACTGTAAAACTTGAGGAATTCATGCAAGTACATCAAGGCATTAAACCTTCATATAAGCGAAAAGACGTTAGCAACATGTGTCTTAAAACAGGTAACACTGTAGGTAATGCAGGGCATGTATCAACATGGGCATCCGCCTATTCAGGCGCATTCAATCACTAGGAAAGTAGGTGCAGGTATGCACGTAACACTGTAGGTGATGAATTGTATGGGATACCATAAGCATGAGCACATTCAGGTACACTCAATTCATTAACGACCTCAATGCAGGTATACAATGAACATTGGAAACATTTCCCTCAAAGCAGATAGTTCAACTCATGGGGGCACATAGCTAAAGCGTGTATCTCTAGGCAGGTGTAGAATTACAGGAATCTCAACTCCTGCAGGCTCAGCTGTCACCCTCTCATGTAACAAGGCTCAATTGGGCAGGTAAGCACCAGCGATAAGCAGGTCAGGCCGATACTGGCCTGCGGCAGTCAGACGGAGAGGGAGCAGGCATGCAGGGAGTACCGATAGCCTCTGCCCCTCTCCAGTCACTCAGGCGATGTTTGGGGGTAAAGCGCCGCTAAAGGGAGGCCTCCGTAGTACTGGGAATGAGAGGAAGTCAATCTTCGAGCCAAGCACCGTCAGCGAGTCATGTATGCCCTTTTCCATCGAGGACAGCATGGCCTTGATGTCACCTTTCGGCGGCTCCATGGGCCGCTCCACGCCCGCACCCCTGTCATCAGCCGACAGCGCACGGTCCCTGGGTCAGCGCTGTTCAAAGGATAGCTTCTGTTGAGTCTTGTCAGTCCGGCCCATCGTGGTCGTTGGGCGCCGCAGAACCCCAGACAGAGAGAGCCCTCAGTTCGCCAGGCAGTATAACCACGAAGGGTCTCAGAATCAGCTGGGCTCCAGAGGGAACTTCAGGCATATACACCCACCACAAGGCCTCCGATCGCTGTTGGGCAACCCCGGGCGCAGATGCCTCTCTGCAGCGGAGCGCGCCGTCCAGTGCGCCCCAACCTCCACCGCCGTCGCAGAGCCAAAGCAGGACTACGAACCACTCCACTTCCAAGGGCCAGGCAAGAGGGCAGTCCAAGCAGTTCCAAGCGGTAGGCACCGCTGTGGATAGGGATGGGTATGCAAAAGCCAGAGCACGTCCCCGGACCAACTCGCTTCGCCAGTCCAAATCAAGCAACCTGCAATATTGCACAGCAGGGAAGCGCCAGATGTCACAGGAGGCGCCAGGCGTGCCCAGTGCACACGGGTCACACCGACCTGCACCACCCGAGGCAAGAGGCACTGCACACGTGGAGCTATATGCGGGGCTCAAAGTTGGAGATCCACGAGGGGGTGTGTCAGGCGGGGGGCCTCCGCACCAGAGGCCGCAATCACCGGTTACAATCTCGCTGACCAGATGGGCCCCCGAGTAGCGCCCACCTCCTCGTTGCAAACGTGGCAGGGCGCGCGGCGCAGCAGTCACGTCCCCGCTCTGCCCCGCGCTTACCGCAATCCAGCTGGGCACACTTCTCCTCCAGGCCGAGGGGAGCACAAGCGCACACCGCCCCAAGTCTACAGCGCACAACGTCGGGCTCACCGCTCCGGCCGCGCAGAGCAGGCGCGACCTCCCGTCCTGCCGCCACTTTCGGTCAGCTCGAAGAGTACTCGAGTCCGGGGACGCACGGCTCAGTGCTCACGCCGCAGCTGCAGCGCCGGTCCTTCACTCACCCGTCACCAAGTCGGGAGCCAGGGGACTTCGGAGGCTCCGGGTGACTCACGCTACTCAGGGCTGCCTTTCTGGGGTTCATAGAGGTACGCCAATGCAGGATATTTGAGCGGATCGATGAAGTCAGCACAGAGCTCCTCTGTTAGGCAGCCATCTTTGGCGCCAGCAAGCTCCGCCCCCCCAGGGTCCTAAGGTTTCTTACAATACAATACAAGCTTCTCTCTGCGTCCTTCAAACTTACACTGCCCATAACAATATAAGATACATAAACTAGTCTGCACACTGCAGGTGTCTCTTGACTGCACTATTCATGAAAACAATATTTCACTATAATTACAGACAAAAGAAACAATTAAAATAAAATGTTCACGTGTCACAAAGATGGCAACCAACACCAACTTTTTTTTGAAAATCAGGCCTATATTAGCTATAATAAAATCTAGGATGAATACACCTAATTTCTCTCTACAAATGACATCAGCATGTGTATACGTTACTATTAATGTTAAAGGAAACATTTAATATATAGAAAAACCTCCCCAATGGGTACTGCCATTTAACATTTTAATTGAAATGAAACAAGTGAATGAAAACCAACAGTACTTGGCAAGCTACTGGGCAAGATGTACTTTAACACAAAACATGTGTAGTTTTAGTCAGTCTAGGAAAGTTTTGCATAGCATCCGAATACTGGGCATTAGCAGTTTGCGCTGGTTCTGAATTTTCTTTCACCTAAAGATAAGCATATTTTTCTCTCACAGCTGTTAGTTGGCACTGATAATGGACTATGCTATGGAAACTGATATATGCTCCGCTTCTATGTATTCTATTGAACTATTCAACTGGATGAACTTTAACTTTTTATCACATAATTTTGTTTATTCAGTGAACTTTGTGTTTGGAGAAGTTTCAAGTGGATTTCCATCACAAAGCACACTTTGTGGAACTTTATTACTCTCAAATGATGCACTTGTTCTGTTTTTGTTCACAGGAAAAGTCCTAAAGAGCTAGATGCACTGTTTTTTGTTCTAAACACACTGCCATGTCATTTATTTTATATTGCAATGAAATCACACAAGACAGAGGGCCTTATTATGACTTTGGTGGTCTTGGAGCGGGGCTGCAACCCTGCTCTGAGGTTGCCAAAGCCATGAAAAACTGCCTGCCCAAGTACGACTTTTAAAGTCTCTGGCAGGCAGTTCTTTGGCGGTCCCACGGCGGTGTCTTTGAAAAATGGCACCGCAATGGGAGCATCAAATGTAGTTCCTGACAGGCATGGACTGTCAAGTCCATGCCCTGCAGGAACTGGGGGTGCATGCAGACAGGGGTGCACAACATGTGCTTCCCTGCATGCACCCCATGGTGCAGAGGCACAAGGGGGCCCTGTAGGACCCCCTTTGTTTCCTTACCGCCACAAAAGTGTGGTGGTGAGGAAACTCGTAATATGCTTGGCCCCGCCAAGCATATTGCGGCCTCAAGACCGCCACAACACCGCCAGGGATCTCTGACCCCTAGCGGTTGCAGCGGTGCCAATGCGGTCGGACAGCCCAAGTTGTAATGGGGCGGTCGGACCGGCAGTGCGGCGGTGCCCGCACAGCCATCTTGGCTATGGCTTCATAATAAGGCCCAGAGTCATTTGCTGCATCATCCCTTCCGTTATTTTAGAAAAATTATTAAGTACATTTATTTATTTATTTATTCACATTTCTTTTATGTTATTAAGTACATTTATAAGACATTTGTGTTTGATGAGGTTTGAGACATAATGTATGACGATTTAGGCATTTTTTACATTATGGTTCAAATCTGTATTATTGAATTGCAGCAGGTTCATACGGCATGAAACAATACATTTATAAATAGTTAATTCTGCTGCAGGTACTGACAGTAAAAACAACAAAACTAATCGAACCCATCCCCAACCGTTCCCCTCCTGGCCCTCCCCTCGGGTACTCTCTCCAAAGGAAAGCAAGAAGAAAGATCGTACCTAAGCAACACAATCATCCCGTTTGTCATTTTAAAGAGTATATAGTATTTTGTTTGCTGCGTAGGAGCTTTAGATATGTTTTCAGTGGGCGCCGGCTCTTGTGAAGTGTGAGAGATTGCTTTAGGCCATTTGTGTTGCTGGTTCCAGAGTGCAGACTGTAAAGTATTATTTGTGCATGATATTGCATCCGTTTTGGTGTATGATGTTTTTCTCCTTGACTTTGTTGCTATTTTTGCACCCATTATGTAGTGTTTCAAAGGTGTGCTTAGTTTCTTTTGGAGCCTTCAAAGTTTTCCAATTTCCCTATGTTTTCCTAACGTTCCTGCTGTGGTTCTGGTGTGCTGGGGTGAGTGCTGCAAAAGACGGATATTTCCCCTGCATCTTCCTTCAACTTTTCATACTGAGCACAGGGCATGTTTAGGGTCCAGGGGATGTACCTGGGTGCATTTATGGTCAGGGAATGGTCATTTTATTTTATATTATGTATTTTTTGTCTTCCTAATATATTTGCTCGGCTCGTCCGTCAATTTCTGAATCATGTGTGTCTGTGTGTGTGTGTGTGTGTTTATGCGTCTTTGTGCATGCATAAACACCTGTGCTAGACCTGGCATCATTGGCATGGTGTCCCCCCTAACCTTTTGCCTTCAACCCTCCTGTTTTGCTGCCTTTTGGACTCTGCACACTTTACTACTGTTAACCAGTGCTAAAAGCTCTCTCCTAAAACAAGGTAAAATTGGCTTATACCCAATTGGCATATCTATTTCACTTGTATGCCCCTAGTAAAGTGGTACTACATGTACCCAGGACCTGTAAAATAAATGCTACTACTGGGCCTGGAGCATTCATTGTTCCACCCACTTGAGTAGCCCTTTAAACATGTCTCAGGCCTGCCAAGGCAGCCTGTGTGTGCAGTTATAAAAATGACATTTCGACCTGCCAAAATAAACCTGTCGCCAGGTCTAAACCTTCCTTTTTAATACATATAAGTCACCCCTAGGGTAGGCCCTGGACAGCCCAGAGGGCGGGTGCAGTGTTTTAAAAAGTTGGACATGTATTCTTAAGTTTTACACTTCCTGATAGTGAAAAACTCTTAATTTCATTATTCACTACTGCAGGGCCTACCTCTCTCATAGGATATCATTGGAGTTTACCTTATTACGTTTAATATGCTGTAACTTCCAAATGGGAACAGGTAACCAGTGCTTATCTAGTGTCTTTGGAACTGTAATGAATATCATTTCTTATGGTAAAGTTGGATTTTAAATTACAATTTTGAAAATGCCACTTTAGAAAGTTGACATTTTCCTACCTTAGCCATTTTGTGCCTGCAGCAATTCTCTGAGCCACATGACTGGGTGTAACTGACGATTGGGCTTTGTGTATTCCTCCTAGACAGTCCCACACAACAGAGAGCTTTGGTGTGCCTGGATGGGCCATCACTGGCAAGATGGGAGGGCGAGGCTGAGCACAGCCCTACTTACACTTGAATAGGCTGCGTCCTACCTGCACACAAAGGGCTGCATATCCCCTGTAGTTAGTCTGGGGAGGCAGGAAATCTGTGCACTTCATAGGGACACCTCTAGAAGCTTCTCCCACTACAAAGGAGGCACCTGGCATAAGTACTGGACCTCAGACATCAACTCTTTAGTACACTTCTGGACCTGTAGAATCTCTGCCAGGAAGGACTGCTGTGCTGCTGAAAGGACTGCCACTCTGCTGGACTGCTGCCCTGCTGGACTACTGCCTTGCTGGACTGCTGCCTTGCTGGATTTCTTTTCTGCCCTGCTGCCCTCCTGCCTGAGTCAGAGTGATTGGGCCAGCACCTAAACCTAGGACTCCCAGAGTGACTCCAAGGTCTGTTGTCCTCCTTTTCAGAGCTACAGGGACATAAAAGGCTCCCAACCACCTGAACCAGCACCCAGGCCTAGCTGGAGCAAGTCCCTGACATCAAAGTGATGCACCTCAGGTCCTGAATCCTCAAAGAGGCTGAATTTAATTTTTTGGGCTCTTCATGACCGCAAACGAGTGCCAAAACTTTGTAAATCACGCAGCCCGCCAATACGAAGTTCCATCAATCGTACTCTTCGCGCTACAGCATCAACCACTCGCATGGATCATCACCGAGAAGCTCCTGCTCACCCACTCGTGCCGACAACAGGATCTTCACACTATAGTGATGACCATCTGAGACACCAGGCATGCTCTTCGTGATACATCAACGTACATCCGCCATGCTTCTCTGCTCCTCATGGCCCCCTCCATTGTAAACGGTACTCTGTGCTAGACTGGGAAGGTAACTGTTCAGCGGGGCTAGCCTGGTCCCTGTATCCAGCCTACGGTCCATCGCAGTCAGCCTGAACTTGTACTTTTTCAAGGTCTTGCACGGCCAGATAGCCACAAGTGTTGCTTTGGGCTTTTTGGTGCTATTTTCACTTCAATCTTTAATGTTGCATATCTTCGGTTCGACTGATTGGATTTTTGTCATTTTGGTCTGGATTTATTTACTGAATCTTTCTCTATTTGTCTAAATTGGTGTGGATTTTTCTTGTGTTGTGATTTCACTTTAGTACTGTTTGAAGTGCTGATTAATACTTTACACGTTTCCTCTAAGTTAAGCCTGACTGCTTTGTACCATGCTACCAAAGTGTTGAGCGCAGGTAAATTTGGGGTTTGCTTCTGCATCACCCTGTTATGTTAAGTTGTGTTATATTGATTTGTATAACACACTGATCACCCGAGAGTGTATCCAGGCACTGACAAGGATTGTGATTGTTACCCCCTCAACCAGTAGCCCAATTTATCAGAGCATGCATCTGTTCATGGACTAAGTTTTGTGCATTTTCCTTCCTGGTGGATTCCTCCTAATAGTGGTATGGTTGTGGTGCCTTGCCTAGTGCACATCATAGGATTTGAATCTTCTACTTTCCTATTCTGCATCAATCGATAACTTTCTTGCCATATGCTTTAAGGTGGTGCGATGGATAGAGGTGAGAATGTCCGTCCTATTGACATGTAAAGCTACATGGACAGTTTTGTTATTACATTTTGACAAAACACAAAATAATAATGAGTAAAGTATAAAATCGGTAGGACAGCAGCCTGTCTGCAACATATTATGTGTATACATTGCACCACCACAGTGCCCAAGACTGACAGATTGTCTTCTTATTTCCTCTTGCCGTCCTCCAGTATTTTCTGACAGTGGACTCTTACACTGCAACAACCTGAAGAAGTGTAAGGCACGTACAACATCTGTTTCAGCCTAGGATGTGGACACTGTAAAAACAAAGCCACCCCACAGTGACATGGTCAGGAATTAAAGCCTTCACATTTTTCCTGTGAATTGTGCGATGTGATGTACTTGGTGTTTCCAGGAGTAGTGGTGCTGGAGGAAAAGCCAATTCTTCATCCGCCTGCTTCTGTGAAGGCAATCAAACATGATTTAGGAGAGTTCCCAGTAACACAAACAACATATGTAGAAGTGTACATACCTGAGCCACTAGCAGAGGAAAAGGTTGCTTCTCCGCCACAAACAACCGTCTGTCCCCAAAAAAAGACTGATTCCCTAAACTTCAAATGACGATCAATGTGCACAGATGGGGCTCCTTAGACTGATCTCCAACGGAGACAAGGCACAATGAAATTTTAGGAAATCCCAATTGCCAGTACCATTAATTTTGATGATATAGACGAATTTATGAGTGTTAGTGAGAGTAGCACTAAGAGAATGGGAATCAAATTTCAAACAGCGCCTGATGTTACTACAACTACTTGCTGCTTTTTTCTGTCACAAAAACTGAAAGCAACATGAACAATCACAACAAAAAAACACTAACTTAGCTATGTCCCTCCTAAAAAGCCCTTTCCCCCGAAAAATGTGAGGCAGGCATCACTAATTCTCGATTTAGCACCACAACAAAAATCACATACTGGGTTTGGAATTTCTTTTCCTTAGACAGGATCCGTTGCTATATTGGAGCTTACACTACTTGCAAGTCTGCATTCTGTCCGTGGAAACCGGGCAAACATTTGGCACTGCGGGACAACTGACCCGTTTGAAAGGTAGATATGTATAGATAAAGAAGAACAACAACAACAAAATGCATTTTTCTAATAATAAAAACCATTGCAATAATAAAATCAGTTTACACAATTTAAAATAATATTGGATGTAAAACCCTCAAGTTTATCGGGGAACATAAGCCGGTTTGTCCATTATTTTAACAACATTTAAATACCAAACTGTTAGACCTGTCTCCCTAAGGTGGTCTTCCCACAACCTTTGGCCTTTACCCTCCCGATTTTGCTCAATTCGTTTTTGTTGACTTTAGGACTCTGTGGGGCCGATTCCGATCTCGGCCGGTAGGGCTCCGAATCGGATTCGGCTTTACCGGATCCGATTCGGAGCCCTGTTTCCCGACCGAACCGTACGCGGGTCCGGCCGAGCGAGTACGATGCGAAATCGCCGACCGACTCGTCCGGGCGTCCCGACCGCTCCGACCGACTCGCTCCCGGCTCGAACCGCTCCGACCGACTCGCTCGGACTCGACTCGCACTGCGCAATGGAGACGTTTCCCGGCTGGGTAAGTACGATGCGCGCCGCGAGCAGTCCGACCGAGCCGCGCACTCCGGCTCGTAAGAGCTGTCGGAGCCGTACTTTGGGGGTCCGTGTCGGACCCCCTGTACGCGTAGCCGCGCGAGTCGCACACAGGGGGACCCATGGGTCCCCCTACCTGTGCGTGTACGGCGCGAGTCGCTTCGCCGCGTACCCGCTGTAGGGCGCCCTTGTCCGACTCGCACCCATTGAGTCAATGGGAGCCCGCGTACGCGTTGTACGACCGGCTCCCATTGACATCAATGGGAGTCCGACCGACTCGAGTCCGATAACATACGGACGCATCGTACTCGTTCGGTCGGACTGCACGGGTCCGATTCGGTCGGAAATCTCTCCGGGTCCGGCTCGGTCGGAGAAATTTCCGGCCCGAATCGGAATCGACCCCTGTGTACTTTACCACTGCTAACCCGTGCTTAAGTGCTTGTGCTCACTCCCTAAAACATGGTAACACTGGCTCACACCTGATGGGCATATTTAATGTACTTATATTTCACTAGTAAAAGGGTATACCATACACCCAGGGCCTATAATGATGTAGCACAAAAATTCACTTTCATTTGTAGGGGTGCATCATAATCCCGAGTAGTCCGCACCCGCCTATATTCTTTTGTTGTATTAACATGAGACAGAAGAAAGTGAACTGTAATAACGTGAATTGTGGTGCATTAGGAATATTTCAATGTAAATATGAAGAGATTAACGTTGAAACTAGATGTGATTAGGTGAATACATTAACGTGTAGAATTCGTACATGCTGCTGACATTTTTTCCTGCATTTGATGTGCTTATGTTACATGTATATCTAAAAGTACACAGTAAAGAGTATCCATTTTATATGTAATTTCATAAGGTCTGGTCTGGGTACCATTTTCTTACGTTGGCCACGTTCTGTAGGCGTGAAATTCAACTTTCCCTGGAAGCTGTTGCATTAGACCTAATAGGTGAATTTCATGTGCATGTTGGAGTTGTTCTTTCTCATGTTTCTGTTGCAGGTGGAAGAATCATCCCTGTTAGTTAGTATAATGTCTTTGTTTTAGGAGTTAGGCTTAGGGAGAAGAGGATACATTGAGCGTTGATACTGATAATGGAGAACTGTTGTACTTTCCCATCTGAGAAAGCCTGAGAATCAAGGCCATCTGGCCAAAGCTTGGGAGTATCGCTGCCTAATGGAAAGTTACCTATGAGGAGGTGGCCTGACTGAATCGCGTAATTCGCAAAGCACCCTGGGATACTACCTGTCGCATTGATGTATCGTAACTAGGGAGAGTGTCCAGGGACTTCTGTCTTGCCTTTAGAGAGACAGCATCTTAGAACGAGTTCTGTAGCTTTATGCTACCTGAACCAACAAATGTGAAGAAACTTCTTAGGACGACTTCACAAGCTGATACCAGAACAAAATCTTGCCTTGGGAAATGCTATGTAGGGATCTCACGTTAGTGCTAGAGTAGGGACAGATTCATGCTTTATACCCATGAACTTCCGATGAAGGGGAATCTGGATGTCTGCTCGATAATCTTTTGTTTCCTGACCTCGAACTAATCATTTTGTGTATGTTGCACCGCCTTAACTTCATCCCTAGATTTGGCTTTGTATTAGTTCCAATGTATTTCTACACCCTCACTTTGAGTTGCCTGTATATCCAATTACTCTTGGCTTTGTAATAAACCAACTAAACTTAATTGGGAGTCTGTGATTCTTAAGAGTCATAGCAAATTGGAACTGAAATGATTGAACTGCTAACGATTTTTCTCCCCCCTATGCTTTCATGCTGATAAAAAGAACCATCGGCCCGAGGTTCCAGAGCGGATCTAGAACATGGAACCCGGCTCCACCAGTTGGTTGCAGAGTAGGATGGTTATCACATGAAGCAGGAGTAGAATCCAGAAAAATCTAGAAAAGACCTAGAGCCCAAAATAGAGCCCAATGATCGAGAAAGGAGAGCGATGGACCTTGACGGAGACCGACGGAATTTGATGGTGCAGCAAGAACTGCGGCGAACAGAGGAGTGAGTATTAATAGGGATGCGTTGTGTGGTAGATTGCGGGAGTGAGACGATTGTATGATCTCTAGCGGAGTTTGTGTGAAAGTCGATTGAATATGGCTTCGGGTCCGACATGGTCCAAGGATTGAGATTTGAGTTTCAGATCCCGAAGTGGCCTAAGATCCGGGGATATATTAAATGGTGTAGAAGACACTGAGTTGTTGTTATTGTCTGACTGCAGATTTGAGGAGTTGTTGTGAGACGTCATCAGCAGATCCACCTAAGACAGGGAACTTTGTGTGAAGGGGATGTGCGAGAATCATGTGGTAAAACTTGCGTACAGGGGTAGACTATACTGATTCAGGTGACCAGCGCAGGTCAAGGGTCGCTGTGTGTGAATGTTCTTGAGTAATTGAATTCTATCGATCTTGTAGATGGCAGACAATTACGGGGTTATGATTGTGTGAGCGAACGTGGATGGAGAAATTGTGAAGGAGAGTTGTTAGACCTGGCACTGTCGGTGTGGGTCTCCCTTCCATTTTTTGCTGTTGCCTCATGTGATTTTGCTGGTTATAGATGCTTTGGGCACTGTGCCACTGCTATTCAGTGCCACAGTGCAAGTGCTCCCTATGGTAAATTGGTGTATGGATTAGTGATTCCATGATTGGTTGATTTGGTTTCCTTGTCAGACCCTAGTACAGTGCACTGAGTGTGCCCAGGGCTTGTAAACCAAATGCTGCTGGTGGGCTTGCAGCACTGGTTGTGCCACCCACAGAAGCAGCCTGTAAAAGTGTGTCTCGGGTCTGCCATTGCAGAGCCTGTGTGCAGTCTGGTACTGCCATGTTGACTGGGCAAGTACACCCACTTGCCAGTCCCTAAACCTTCCCTTTTCTGCATATTAGTCACCCCTATGGTAGGCCCAAGGGCAGGGTGCATTGTAAGTATAAGGTAGGACATGCCCTGGTGTGTGTGTCATGTCCTAATAGTGAATTACAGCCATTTTCGTTTTTCACTATTGCAAGGCTACCTGTTCCCCATAGGCCAGAATGGGCAGTTTGATTATTACATCTTATTATCCTAACTGACCCAGGGAACATGGTAGAAAAACGAATTTAGTATGCCTGAACTCAGAATGATAAAATACATCTTTTAGTGAAGTTGGTTTTAACATTCTGTGTTTGAAAATGCCACTTTTAGAAACTAGGTATTTTCTTGCCTAACTATCCAAGCCTGCCTCTGCTAGGTTGTGTATTCCTTGTCTGGAGTTTGAGTGACAGGGGATGGGGGATTCCAGGAGACAGGGTGAGTCAGCACAAGGCTGAATAGAGAGATCTGCCTGTAGATGGGTGGGAGGAGTTGCACCTGGGACCTGAATAGGGCTGTGCCTTCCCTCCACAATGCTGGCTCCACCTCCTGTGGTGCGTCTGATGCCCCTGGCCTACACTGTGAAAGGAAAGAAGGAGTCTTGTCAACAAAGTGCTCCAGGACTGACCAGAACTGGTTTGGACTAGGCAAAGGCCTCTCTGCCTTCAGAGAACAAAGGGAAAATGAGGATAAAAGAGGGGACCCTGACCCCAGAACTTTAGATCACTTTTGGGAAACAAGAAGAACCTTTGCTGAGGAGAGGAACCAGAGAAACTGAGGAGGAGACTATCCCTAAGCTGAGTGCTGTTTGGGGGATTGGCCTGCAGTGGTTGCCTGACTGCCAAAGAAAGGAGAAAGGAACTTTGTGTGTACTTTCATCAACTTGTCAAGGATCTCCAAGGGCTTGAGATAGAGCTTGCCTCCTGCTGAAGTCTCAGGGACAACAGACTTCACCCACTAGCTCCCCAAGAGTTCTTTTTGAAGTGCCTGCTGTTGTGTTGGGCCTTCTGAGGGACTGCGTGTCGCAAGGAGCTGGAAGCGCGACTCACGAAGAAGAAGCGTGTCTCCGCCGCAGCAGTCGTCGTCGCATCACCGGAGAAGAGAGTCGCCGTCGCAGCAGACACCGTCGCATCACCGGAGAAACGTGCCGCCGCTGCCGCCCTCGCATTACCCGAAGCGCCTCCCATACCCGGAGAAGAGTGTCGCCGTCGCAGCAGATGCCGTCGCATCACCGGAGAAGAGTGTCGCCGCCGCTGTCATCGCATCGCCCAGAAAGCGTGCCGCCACTGCCGCTGTCGCATCGCATCACCGAGGCAGGCGCCCCGCATCCCTGGAGAAGAGTGTCGCCATCGCAGCAGATGCCGTCGCATCACCAGAGAAGCGTGTCGCAGGGCCTGTCGTGGCTCAGAAGAATCGTTGAGTTGCCGCACGGCCGTCGGGCGTGCACGCATCGTGTTGCATCAAGGAGAAGACGCCATTTTTGTTTCATTGCACCGGATCTTCATCGCATCACGGCGCTGCTGGTCGCATCGCCACGAAAGTGCAATAAGAAACCGACGCATCACCTCCCCACGTGGAGAAGAACCGACGCATCCCCTACGCAGCAGTAGGGACCTGACGCATCACCGTTCTTGCGTGTAAGGAACCGATGCATCACCTTCCCTGCAACACTTTCGTTGTATAGCGTTTCACATCCAAAGGTACATTGAACTCAAAGTGTCGCATTGACCATCTAAAAGAGAACTAAGCTAATTCTACCATTTTTAAGTACAGTATTGTGGATTTTTGTCGTTTGTGGTCTTGTGTTAAATCTATATAAAAGATACTTATTTTTAATATACAACATGTGTGGTGTCCATCTGTAGTGTTGTCACTGGGTTACTGTATGTGTTCACAAATGCTTTACACACTGCCTCTGAGATTAGCCTGTCTGTTCGTGCCAAGCTACCAAGGGGGTGAGCAGGGGTTATTTTAGTAGTGTATCTCCCTTACCCTGACTAGACGCAAGGGTCCCTATTTGGACAAAGGTACCTACCTCTGCCAACTAGCGACCCCCAAATCTAACATTGGTGGTCAGCGGTGAGGATTCTGGACTTGCATTTGTGACTCATATACAGTGATTGGTGAACACTACTAGTGAGTGCAGACCAAACGCAACCACATACTTTTGGTAGATTGTTTTTCCTGGGATTTTCTATTTTTGCCAAGAATTGCCAAGTTTAACCACAATGGATAAAGCAGCATCCATAGCATCTGTTGATTATGATTGGGAAGAGGAGAAACTAGAATGCTACAATGTGAAACAGCTGAAGCACTTCTGCAGAAGATTTAAAGTTGCTATGACAGGTCTCTCCAAGAAGGATGAGTTCCAAAAGGCGCTGAGGGCCTGGGTCGAAGCAAGGAATACCCCTGAGAATGCAGATGGGCAGCTGGAAGGGCCATTGGGTCCAGAGGGGAGGAGAGCAACTTCCCCAGTAGGTAGCAGTGTTTCTGCCAAGGGCCTGTCCCCAGAGGAGTTGGAGGACAGGGAGAAGAGTAGGATGCATGAGATGGAGCTGACCAAGCTCAAGTTGAATGGGCAGTTAGAATTTGAGTTGCAAACTAGGAAATTGGCCCTGGAGGAAAAGAGGATGCAACTGGATCATGAGAGGAATTTGAGGGAGTTGGAATTGAAAGCTAGGAGCTTAGAGATTACTCCCTCTTGTGGCAGCACACCGTCAACGCCTGTTGAAGCAAGGGTGTACATACCTAAGGATGTGGTTAGAGAGTTTTACAAGAATGCCTGACTGGGCGTGTGTGACCACATGACATTGGGCAGTGGTTCAAGGCCTATGAGGTAGCCATGTCCTCCCACCGGGTCCCTGAGAAGGATTGGGGAGCGGGGTTGTGGGGACGGTTCCTTAGTGAGGGGCGGGATACAGTGTTAGACTTGCCCTCTGATATCCATAATTCTTACAGCCACATGAAAGATGCATTGATGTCCAGGTATGGGTTGACTCCTGAATTGTATAGACAGAGGTTTAGAAATTGCAAGAAGATGGAGTCAAGCACATGGGTAGAATATGTAACTTTCTTTTGCAGAGCATTGGATGTTTGGGTGAAGGGTAGCAAAGTGAATGATTTAGAAGGGCTCTTTGATTTAATTGCATGGGAGCACTTGTCAAGTAATTGTTTTCCAGAGCTACGCCAGCACCTTATTGATAGCAGGCTGACTAACCCTAGGAAGCTTGCTGAGGAGGCGGACCGCTGGGTGAGCACCCGGGTCCACAAGGGTCACGTGGGAGACTCCGCCAAGAGTGGGCAGGGTCCCCAGCAGAAGAGTGGGGGGACAAGGGTAAACAGAGGGAGTTCCAGAAAGGGCCCCAAAGTAATCCCCAAGGGAACCAAGGGAAGGGTTCCCAGCCTCCCCCTGAGAAGAAGCACGGGGCCCGACAGGTAGGCCTGTTCCCAGGGGACCCCTGAGGTGCTACAAGTGTGGTGAAGGGGGCCATAAGTCTGTTGATCCCTAGTGCCCACAGTTTGGAAAGACAGCACCCCCTGGTGCTCCACCCCGGCAGATGGCGAGTGTAGCCCTGGGGGAGGAGATGGGTGTCCAAGGTGGGTGGGGTCCCGCAGAGATGTCCCTTGTCTCTTTAGGAGACTGTGAGGTGGTCCCCAGGACCCAACTGCCTGATAACACTAAGAAGTACAGGCAGTGGGTGACCATCAATGGCCATAGAGTGGAGGCTCTTCGAGACACAGGAGCCAGTGTGACAGCTGTCAAGTGTCACCTGGTGTCTGAAGAGCAGGTTGTCCCCAATGCATTTTACCCAGTTGTTGCCACTGACAACAAAGAGAGCCACTGCAAGGTGGCTCAGGTTCCCTTTGAGTGGGGGGGGGTCTCTGGTACTCTTCAAGTAGCTGTGAGGCCAGCCATGCCTGTTGACTGTTTGTTGAGGAATGATTTGGAGAGCACACCTTGGGCTAAGGTGGAGCGAAGTGCTCATTTGGAGATGTTGGGTCTGCCTGACTGGGCGTGTGTGACCACAGGGTTCATGGCAGCCAGTAAGGGTGTTCAAGAGGACCTGGAGCCTGAGAGGGGGGGCCCAGGTGCCTGCCTTAAAGAGAAGAGGCAGGGGCATGGGAAACCGGCCCCCGAAGTTCCCACGGTCCAGGAGGAGGTAGTCCCTGAGGGGGATGCCGTGGAGCCTACAGGGGAACAGGTAGCTGAACTGGGGGACCTGCCTGAGCTGACCCATTGGCAGCAGAAAGGAGGACCCTCCAGGGAAGAGTTCTGCGCGGAGCAGAAGAAGTGCCCTTCTCTTGTGGGTTTGCGGCAGCAGGCTGCAGACCAGGCAGCAGGTGATCAGTCTGGATCACATTGGATCTACTGGGAGAATGATCTCCTGTATACTGAGCCTAAGGTTCCTGAGCCTGGGTCAGCCCGTGTGCTGGTGGTACCCCAGCGCTTCAGAGCCTTCCTACTGGGGCTGGCTCATGATGTGCCGTTAGCAGGACATTTGGGGCAGGACAAGACCTTTGAGAGGCTTGTCACCCACTTTTATTGGCCCCAAATGCGCAGGAGTTCAGATACTCACTGCAGGACCTGTCAGACTTGCCAGGCAAGTGGAAAGAGTGGGAGGAAGCAAAAGGCTCCTCTCCAGCCATTCCCTGTGGTCAGCACCCCTTTGAACGGGTGGGTATTGACATTGTGGGGCCACTGGACCCCATGACGGCCATGGGCAACAGGTTCATCCTGGTCTTGGTGGACCATGCCACCCGGTACCCGGAAGCCATACCTCTGAGGACAGTGACGGCCCCCGTGGTGGGACGGGCACTGATGGAAATTTTCTCCCGAGTGGGATTCCCTAGAGAGGTAGTGTCTGACCGGGGTACAAACTTCATTTCCA
The DNA here is from genome assembly GCA_963921515.1 of Calotriton arnoldi. Classification (NCBI taxonomy): domain Eukaryota; kingdom Metazoa; phylum Chordata; class Amphibia; order Caudata; family Salamandridae; genus Calotriton; species Calotriton arnoldi. Next base: position 79,357 of record CAWUFW010018078.1, read on the forward strand.
AGTATATGAAGTCCCTGTGGCAGGAGTGTGGGGTAACTTATAAGTTCACCACTCCTTACCACCCCCAAGGAAATGGGTTGGTTGAGAGATTCAACCGGACCCTAAAAGGCATGATTATGGGTCTTGAGGAACCTAAGTGGGACATCCTCTTACCATGCCTTCTCTTTGCATACCGTGAGGTGCCATAGAAATCTCTAGGGTTCAGCCCCTTTGAGCTTCTCTATGGACACCCAGTGAGAGGACCTCTGAGTCTGGTCAAGGAAGGCTGGGAGAAATCTCCCAGGAAACCTCCCCAGGATGTATATAGCTACATGCTGGCCTTCAGGAACCAGACTAGGTGTTTCAGGCAACTCGCTGAGGTGAATATGGAAGCCAGCCAGGAGGAGATGAAACGGTGGTACGACCAGAATGCCACTCTGGTAGAGCTTCAGCCTGGTCAGAAAGTGTGGGTCATGGCCCCAATGGAGCCTTGTGCGCTCCAGGATAAGTGGACCGGACCATTTGAGGTGGTGGAGCGCAAGAGTCCTGTTACCTACTTAGTGGACTTGCGGTCTCCCAGGAACCCCTTGCGGGTCCTGCATGTCAACCGCCTGAAGACCCACTTGGAGAGGTCCGAAGTGGGCATGCTCTTAGCGACAGATGCTGGAATGGAGGAGGAGACTGAGCCTCTTCCTGACCTCCTGTCGGCGACAGAGCGAGATGGGTCAGTGGATGGTGTGAACCTCTCTTCAACCCTGACCCCTGAGCAACAGAATGACTGTCACCAGTTGCTGGGACAGTTTTCTGATTTGTTCTCCCTGATTCCCAGGGTCACTGATTGGTGCGTCCATGATGTGGACACTGGAGATAGTCCTACTGTGAAGCACAAAACTTACAGGGTGACTGACAGGGTGAGAGCTTGCATCAAGGAGGAGGTCTCCAAGATGCTTGTGTTAGGGGTGATTGAGTCCTCTAACAGCCCTTGGGCCAGCCCAGTGGTCTTGGTCCCAAAGGCTGCCGCACCGGGTGCCACGCCAGAACTCCGGTTCTGTGTGGACTACCGAAGAATCAATTCAGTCACGAGGACTGACGCGCACCCCATCCCCAGAGCTGATGAGCTCATCGATCGGTTAGGGGCTGTCCGGTACCTCAGCACGTTTGATCTCACGTCTGGGTACTGGCAGATCACCTTGACTGATGGGGCAAGAGAGAGGTCAGCATTCTCCACACCAGAGAGGCACTACCAGTTCTGGGTTATGCCCTTTGGGATGAAGAATGCCCCTGCCACTTTTCAGAGGTTGGTCAACCACGTGTTGGCTGGACTGGAAGAGTTCAGTGCCGCCTACCTGGATGACATTGCAGTGTTCAGCGCCAGTTGGGAAGAACATCTGCGCCAGGGGGGGCGGAGCTAGCTCGCGACTGCAATGGTCGCTTGAGCCCGGCTCTCCGCTGCGTCGATACACAATTCAGCAATAATCCTGCAGTATAGCTGATACCCTGCTCCCCAAGACCGAGGATCGGTAACCGGAGGGTGTGCGGCAGACTCGGAGCCGCTCAGAGTGGTGGATAGTGGCTCGCAGCGGAAGAACGAGCGTGAGGAACGGAGGCGGCTGGTAGGCCGCGAAGCCTCGGGCTAAAGTGACGGCGGCCTCGGGGATACGTGCTGCGACGTGCAGCAACGGCGGATGCCTGGCGGCGCACTTTGGTAAAGTCGATCGCGCGGCAGGCCTGACAGTAGCGGCGCTGGGCACTGGTGATGGTGCGAAGTGGGGACAGGGACTGGTGACCACTCGGATACCCCCAGATCACGGCGGAGGGCGAAGACGCCACAGGTCTGCACGGCCACAAGCAAAGGCGCAGCCGAGAGGTACCACTGCCCCAGCAGCTTCTCAGGCAGGAATCACCCGGCGGCATAACCAGTAGACAGCATATAGAGCGATGGACCACAACCTGAGTGGAGGTACAGAAGGCACGAGAGATGGTGCAGCAGGAGGGGAGACTCGGGGACTGTCTCTGTGGATAGGCAAGCGGCGGCGAGACTACAGCGGGCATTGTTCACTCTAGGTACTGAGCGCTGGCAGGGGCCACACGAGGGATATAAGTGACCCCTTGCAGAGGGGTGCAGAAGATACGCTACAGCACGCAAGGGCCCTACGAGAGTGAGGCTGGGCACTGCGGGTGCACGTACCGCCAAATTGAGGACAGACCCATATTACCAGAGGGAGGCCCTGCAGCATAGCTCCCCTTTACACATGACACTGGGAGGCGCAAGGTAGGAGGTGCCGGACGATACAGGGGTAGGCCGAGTCCTGTGCAATTGAGATCCGGAGAGGGACGGCTCACTGTGGCAGGCCGCTCACACGGCACAGGAGAAAGGAGTGGCAGTGGTGCAGCGATACCTCACTTGATAGCGCAAAACGCGACGGAACAACTGAGACAGTGTACGACACTGGCGAGAGGGGCTGTGTCATCGAAGAAATGGGCAGGGGAGATAAGACACAATCTAAACTGTCTTTCGAGCAGAAGCGCTCGAAATCTCACGATGAAGCTCCTGGTGAGGACGATAGATCGCAGCCCCCAACAGGCGATGGCCCGGACTCCGACATTCGCACCATGCTAAGGTCCATGGAGAAATCTTTGCAGAGTGGCATAGCAACTTTGGGCACAAAAATGGACACACTCTCATATAGGATGGATAGAATGGCGGAGCGTCTTGATAAACCTGCCGAAAGATTGGACATGTCGGAAAGACGACTAACGGAGGTGGAAGAAGCACATACCACCCTAGATGCGGACCACAAACAGCTAGGAAAGGTGATGAGAGTCCTGCAGGATAAGACGGAGGATTTGGAAGCGCGCTCACGACGATGCAACTTGCGGATCACAGGCCTTCCGGAAACTACATCCACCGGTAATATGGAGCAATTTGTGGAAAAGTTGTTGGTGACTCTGCTGGGAGAGGGAGTCTTCTCCGCAATGTTCGTCGTTGAGAGAGCGCATCGCTCTCTGGGACCTAAGCCGCCGGTGGGCACCCCACCTAGGCCGATAATTGCAAAACTACTTAATTATCGTGACCGGGATGTGGCGCTGCGTATAGCCAGAGAAAAGAAAATTTTGCGGTATGAGGGCTCCGAGTTGTCGCTGTATCCGGACTTCACCGCCCGTGTCCAGGAGGCACGTAGACACTTTGTACCACTAAAGAAGCAGCTCAGAGACATGGGAGTCGACTACGCCATGTTATATCCTGCGAAGCTTAGGGTGAACAGACAAGGGCGCTCACATATATTCACGGACCCCAAGTCATTGCAACAGGCCATTAAACGCTGGGCGACAGAACATCGAGGTAGCTCGGAAAGCAGGCCCCCGGACGAGTCGAACGGAGGTCCACAGGATGAACAGGTCTGAGATCAAGTGCCTATGCACGTCAGATGAGTACAATGGGAAGGGTGGGAGGCTGGGTCGGGAGTTTGGGGTTTAAGAGCATAGAGGGGGGTTAGCCTGGCATGTACTGTCTGGAGAACGCCCTGGGTCTTCGAGCCTATGCGAGGAGAAACATTGTGGTCTGACCTATAATAGAGGCTCAATGGAACAATATGGGGAGTGGTACCCTGGATGGTGGAACTGGGCAGCAAGATTTCTCGCAATCAAAAATGAAGGTTGGCACCTTGGGGTTGGGAAGGAGGATCAAGTTATAGTTTGGCGGGAGTTGGGTGGCGGAAATTACTGCACACCATGGTAATCGACGCAAGTGCGGCTTGGCTGGGTTTTCTCTGTTGGGCGCTTCACCTCATCCATGGAGCTACCTCCGCCTCAGAGTGCCTGGCACACCGGTTGCAACTTGAGGGGGGATCGGGAGGGGGGGAAGGGGGGGGTACTCTGGGTACAAGCGCGGCCAAGTTGGGGGTGGTCTGCTGTGGGAGGGGATCGGGAGGGCGAAGGGCAGAGTTTTTGATTGCAGGGGGTGGGGGTGGCGGGGGGGTTTAGATAAGAACGGTTTTCTTCGAGTTTACAGCACGCTATGCACACAGTACGCAAGTGATAACAAAAAGGTTACAGAAAATTGCAGGCATTTGGGCACTATGCGGCGCACTACACCCAAGCACACTGAGGGCTGCATATTGCTCAGGTACATCCCAACCTAATGGCGGGAGATAGCAGGAATGTAGAACAGGAACCGGTGGACAGCTTGAGAGCCATGACTTGGAATGTTAGGGGACTTAATGATTACCGTAAGGTCAGGAAGGTACTCAGTTTCCTACATAGGCACAATGTTGACGTGGCACTTTTGCAAGAGACACACCTTCCACAAACGAGTGCGATACTGAGAAGTAAAGGACTCATAGGAAACATTAACACCGCAGGGTACACGACACACGCTAGAGGGGTGATGACCTGGGTAGACCCCAAATCAGCTTACACACTAGAATTGCTAGAGCCGGACCCTAATGGACGGTATGAAATTTCGAGATGTAAGGGCAAAGGGCTTGATGTACTTCTGGTCAATGTCTATGGTCCTAACTACGACTGCCCTGAGTTCTTCTCACAGTTAGCATCCACGACACAGAGATTACAGGGTGCATCGATCTTGTGGGGCGGCGACTTTAATATGGTCAGGGATCCAAGTTTAGATCGGTCGGCAGGCCCACACAGGAAACCGTCAGCAGCTGCGAAAGAGCTGGAGAAGGTGATGACATGCATGGACCTAGAAGATGTATGGAGGGCACGTAACCTGCTTCCAGGGGGCTTCACGCACTACTCCGCTTACCACAATATACACACACGTATAGATTTTTGGTTGGTCTCAACTTCAGCGTTGGAAAACATTCGAACCTGTAAGGTACTACCGCATACACTTTCGGACCACTCACCGGTACTACTAACATTAGCTACCCCCAAGAAAACAATTCCCCCATTTACCTGGCGCTTCCCACCGTACTCGCTGCTGGACCCTGTCTTTAAGGGGGAACTAGCGGATGCAATAGAAGCCTTTTTCGAGGTCAATATAGGATCAGTAGACAGTTTTCAAACGGTTTGGGAGGCCTTCAAGGTTTATATACGGGGTATTGCAATGACCAAACATTCAGGGGTGTTGAAGGCCATAAGGCAGAGATTGAAGGACCTAGAGCGGAAGCTAAAACATTTGGAAGATCAGCAAGGGACGGATGAGGAAGAGGGGCGGGAGGACGAAATAAAGGCCCTATTAGAAGAATACCATGAAGCGGCGGATAGTGAGATCAAGCATTTAGGCAAATATGCTACAGCCCGCACATACGGAGAGGGGGAAAGGCCGGGCTCCATACTGGCTCAGACCTTGAAAACAAAATGGAGGAAGACACTGATATCACAGGTGAGATCTGCGGAGGGAGACTTGCGCACGGAAGAGGTAGATATTGCGGAGAGATTCCGTCAATATTACGCAGACCTTTATATATCAAGGTCAGAAGACATGGAAGAGGAAATGCAGGACTACCTAGAGCACATAGCACTGCCCTCCCTTTCGGATGTGCACATAGAATTCCTAATGCTACCAATAGAAAAAGACGAAATATTAGAAGCCCTGGCGGGCATGAAATCGAGCAGTGCGCCGGGGGCGGATGGCCTCACGGCCAACTTTTATAAAGCCTTCATAGATATCTTACTACCCCACTTGGCCACGCTATTTGACGATCTATGTGTTGCGGGTACAATGCCGAGATCCATGAGGGAAGCGATCCTAGTGGCAATCCCTAAACCAGGAAATCGCCGGAGGAGTGTGGTTCATATCGCCCATTGTCGCTCTTAAATGTGGACACGAAAATATTTGCAAAGATTCTGGCCAATCGCCTAGCCCCCTGTCTACGATATTGGTAGCACCAGAACAGGCAGGATTTATACCTAATAGAAATCTCACATACAATATTCGGACTGTATTTGGCACTATACAGCATGTGAGGCAAGATGTTAAAGCGGTGGCAGTTTTCCTAGATATGGAAAAGGCCTTTGACTCGGTAGAGTGGGCGTTCATGCGTAGGGTACTGACAAGGATGGGGCTGGGATCGTTTTTTTTGTAACTAATTGGCACATTGTACCACAAACCCACAGCTAGAGTACGTATAGGTAATTTAGTCACAGACCGGTTCGCCATCTCTAGAGGCACAAGACAGGGCTGCCCACTATTGCCACTGCTGTATGCCCTGGTCGCGGAGCCCTTGGCGTACGCCCTTAGGGAGTATCATGGTCATGAGGGCATAGGCTTCCCGACATATAACATAGTGATATCCACCTATGCAGATGATACACTGCTGTATGTGCGGCAGCCTGAACAAAACTTAACAGCGGTGCTTCGGGAAGTGGTGCACTTTGGGGCTTTATCAGGCCTAAAAGTTAACTGGGCCAAGTCCATAGTTTTTCCGCTGACTACGGTCACGGAAGAATTCGAAATGGAATACCCACTGCAATGGACTACGGACCCAGTCAGATACTTAGGGATTAAACTGCATACAGACTCTGAGACGGTATTAAGGGAGAATTATGGCACGGCCATGGATAGACCGGAGGATGACATAGAGGCATGGTGTAAGCTCCCCCTTTCGTTGATGGGAAGGATATCAATTATGAAGATGGTGGTCCTGTCTAGGATGCTGTTCCTATTCACCAACATACCAATAGTACTATCCGAGCCTTTTTCCAAAGACTTACACAGTTGATGCTAAAGCTAGCGTGGGCGGGCAAGCAGGCGAGGGTTAAATGGCGGGTTCTTATATTACCTTACAGTATGGGAGGCCTCGGAGCTCCGGATTTTGAGCTTTACTATAGGGTAGCACAGTGCGCACACTTACATGCCTGGATTCATGGCGAAGCAGGAATACCATACCTGCGTATGGAAACTCTGTTTGCCGCTCCCCACCCGCCACCGGCGACAATATTTGAAGACCCAGATCGTAGAACTGGAATTCTTGACTCAATGAACGCTACCAGACATGCATGGCACTGCTTATTACAGCAACAGGCAGGAGCGTTACTATACACACCGTCCATGACTATAGAGTGGGCTCGCTGGTTGACCCCGTGCAGGGACAGAGGAGTCATTAGAGCTCTGCAAGCGTTGAATATTAAGGTTGCGGGAGTTCTCTTCCAGGAAGGGGTTGCAAAAACCTGGGAACAAGTGGTGGAGGGGGCAAAGGCACCCACGCAACTACAGCGATTCCAGTTTCATAGGGTGTGACGAGCTATGCTAGAGCAGTTTGGAGAAGACATGCAGGAGCCTCCAGCAATCCCGGAACTAACATATGTCCTCAAATCCAACTCCCCTCGTAAGATAGTAACCAACATCTACAGAATAGCGATGACGCATAGAGTACATGAATACACGACAGCTAGGCTGGCCTGGCAGAGGGACTTGCAAGTAACAATAGATGAGAAGATGTGGCAGTACTGCTGCCTGAACACACGGCGTGTTTCCCTTCATGGAAAACACAGGCTTATTAATTTTAAATTCCTTAACAGAGTATACTACACGCCAGAACGGCTATGTAGGTATGGGCTCAGAGAAGAGGCGAAGTGTGAGCGGTGTCCAGCACAGATAGCGGATTTTATACACCTAGCTTGGAACTGCCCAGGTATACTAGCATACTGGGAGGAGGTATTTCGGGAACTGGAGAGGATAGTGGAGGTGGAACTGACTCTGGATCCAGCAATGGCTTTACTGGGATATACCAAAACACTGTCCAAGGCTGTGCGCAGACTTGTAGATATGGGATTGTTAATAGCGAAAAGGGTAGTGGCATTGTGTTGGATGAGGGGCCCAGTACCAACAGTGAAAAGATGGTCGCATGATATGCTATACTGCTGCACACAGACGGAGAATTATAGTGAACTGCTCCCTCCACGTAGCAGACCAAAACATTTTTGGGGATTGTACAGGACATATAAACAGGGAGAGGCCGGGGAGACGAGTGAAGTCACGGAAGTGCACACAGGGGAGGCCGATCTGAGTGACGAAGAGTTGGCAGAGGGTTAGGAAGAGGGACGTTGTGATAGGACGCCCCGCACTGGAAGGCAGAAACATCAGCTCAGGGAAAAGCGCAAGATGGCAATGTGAAATGGTGGTCACCTGGACCAGACTGTGTGGTGATTGGTGGAAGACGCTGCCTGCCCTAGTTGGGTTGTTGGCTCAACAGCTGTGAAACCAAGAGACTCACGGGAATGTTTTTGTAACCAAGGGATTTATGAGAATGATTCCACGGAGGGGTTGCGAAAGTGTGCCACATGGCGAATATGTACTGAAGCGTTGTTATGTAATTAACCTTTATAAATAAAATTTAATAAAAAAAAAAAGGTTGGAAAAAAAGAAAAAAGAACATCTGCGCCACCTCTGGGAAGTGTTGATGGCGCTGCGGAGGGCAGGCCTCACGATCAAGGCGAGTAAGTGCCAGATCGGGCAGGGTTCCGTGGTGTACTTGGGACACCAGGTTGGGAGCGGCCAGGTGGCGCCCCTACAGCCCAAGATTGAGACCATCCTGGCTTGGGAGCCCCCAAGACCCAGACAGAGGTGAGAGCCTTTTTAGGACTTACTGGGTATTACAGGAGGTTTGTCAAGGGGTATGGCAGCATCGTTGCACCCTTGACAGAGCTGACTTCCAGGAAGCAGCCCAAGAAAGTGATTTGGACTGACACCTGTCAGAAAGCTTTTGAGACCCTGAAAACTGCCATGTGCACGGCGCCCGTGCTCCTGGCACCCAACTTCTCAAGAGAGTTTATCGTTCAAACAGACGCTTCAGAGCATGGTGTGGGGGCTGTTTTGTCACAGATAAATGAAGAGGGCCTAGATCAACCCGAAGCCTTCATCAGTAGGAGGTTACTTCCACTGGAACAGAGGTGAAGTGCGATTGAGCGTGAGGCATTTGCTGTGGTCTGGGCACTGAAGAAACGGAGACCATACCTGTTTGGGACTCACTTCCGGATTCAGACAGACCACAGGCCCCTCAGATGGTTGATGCAGATGAGGGGTGAGAATCCAAAGCTGTTGAGGTGGTCCATTTCCCTACAGGGGATGGACTTCACGGTGGAACACCGCCCTGGTACAGAACACGCCAATGCTGATGGTCTGTCCAGATTTTTCCACCTTAGTGAAGAGAACTCCCAGGAGGTAGGGTAGTTCTCCCCACATTTCAGCTGGAGGGGACATGTGTTAGACCTGGCACTGTTGGCGTGGGTCTCCCTTCCATTTTTTGCTGTTGCCTCGTGTTTTTGCTGGTTATAGATGCTTTGGGCACTGTGCCACTGCTATTCAGTGCCACAGTGCAAGTGCTCCCTACGGTAAATTGGTGTATGGATTAGTGATTCCATGATTGGTTGATTTGGTTTACTTGTCAGACCCTAGTGCAGTGCACTGAGTGTGCCCAGGGCTTGTAAACCAAATGCTGCTGGTGGGGTTGCAGCACTGGTTGTGCCACCCACAGAAGCAGCCTGTAAAAGTGTGTCTCAGGTCTGCCATTGGAGAGCCTGTGCGCAGTCTGGTACTGCCATGTTGACTGGGCAAGTACACCCACTTGCCAGTCCCTAAACCTTCCCTTTTCTGCATATTAGTCACCCCTATGGTAGGCCCAAGGGCAGGGTGCATTGTAAGTATAAGGTAGGAAATGCCCTGGTGTGTGTGGCATGTCCTAATAGTGAATTACAGCCATTTTTGTTTTTCACTATTGCAAGGTTACCTGTTTCCTATAGGCCAGAATGGGCAGTTTGATTATTACATCTTATAATCCTAACTGACCCAGGGAACATGGTAGAAAAACGAATTTAGTATGCCTGAACTCAGAATGATAAAATACATCTTTTAGTGAAGTTGGTTTTAACATTCTGTGTTTGAAAATGCCACTTTTAGAAAGTAGGTATTTTCTTGCCTAACTATCCAAGCCTGCCTCTGCTAGGTTGTGTATTCCTTGTCTGGAGTTTGAGTGACAGGGGCTGGGGGATTCCAGGAGACAGAGTGAGTCAGCACAGGGCTGAATAGAGAGATCTGCATGTAGATGGGTGGGAGGAGTAGCACCTTGGACCTGAATAGGGCTGTGCCTTCCCTCCACAATGCTGGCTCCACCTCCTGTGGTGCGTCTGATGCCCCTGGCCTACACTGTGAAAGGAAAGAAGGAGTCTTGTCAACAAAGTGCTCCAGGACTGACCAGAACTGGTTTGGACTAGGCAAAGGCCTCTCTGCCTTCAGAGAACAAAGGGAAAATGAGTATAAAAGAGGGGACCCAGACCACAGAACTTTAGATCACTTTTGGGAAACAAGAAGAACCTTTGCTGAGGAGAGGAACCAGAGAAACTGAGGAGGAGACTATCCCTAAGCTGAGTGCTATTTGGGGGATTGGCCTGCAGTGGTTGCCTGACTGCCAAAGAAAGGAGAAAGGAACTTTGTGTGTACTTTCATCAACTTGTCAAGGATCTCCAAGGGCTTGAGATAGAGCTTGCCTCCTGCTGAAGTCTCAGGGACAACAGACTTCACCCACCAGCTCCCCAAGAGTTCTTTTTGAAGTGCCTGCTGTTGTGTTGGGCCTTCTGAGGGACTGCGTGTCGCAAGGAGCTGGAAGCGCGACTCACGAAGAAGAAGCGTGTCTCCGCCGCAGCAGTCGTCGTCGCATCACCGGAGAAGAGAGTCGCCGTCGCAGCACACGCCGTTGCATCACCGGAGAAGCGTGCCACCGCTGTCGCCCTCGCATCACCCGAAGCGCCTCGCATCCCCAGAGAAGAGTGGCGCCGTCGCAGCAGACGCCGTCGCATCACCGGAGAAGAGTGTCGCCGCCACAGCCGCTGTCGTTGCATCACCCAGAAAGCGTGCCGCCGCTGTCGCATCGCATCACCGAGGCGCCCCGCATCCCTGGAGAAGAGTGTCGCCATCGCAGCAGACGCCGTCGCATCACCAGAGAAGCATGTCGCAGGGCCTGTCACGGCTCAGAAGAATCGTTGAGTCGCCGCACGGCCGTCGGGCGTGCACGCATCGTGTTGCATCAAGGAGAAGACGCCATTTTTGTTTCATTGCACTGGATCTTCATCGCATCACAGCGCTGCTGGTCGCATCGCCACGAAAGCGCAGTAAGAAACCGATGCATCACCTCCCCATGCGGAGAAGAACCGACGCATCCCCTACGCAGCAGTAGGGACCCGACGCATCACCGTTCTTGCGTGTAAGGAACCAACGCATCACCTTCCCTGCAACACTTTCGTTGTATAGCGTTACGCATCCAAAGGTACATTGAACTCAAAGTGTCGCATTGACCATCTAAAAGAAAACTAAGCTAATTCTACCATTTTTAAGTACAGTATTGTGGATTTTTGTCGTTTGTGGTCTTGTGTTAAATCTATATAAAAGATACTTATTTTTAATATACAACCTGTGTGGTGTCCATCTGTAGTGTTGTCACTGGGTTACTGTATGTGTTTACAAATGCTTTACACACTGCCTCTGAGATAAGCCTGTCTGCTCATGCCAAGCTATCAAGGGGGTGAGCAGGGGTTATTTTAGGAGTGTACCCCCTTACCCTGACTAGACGCAAGGGTCCCTATTTGGTTAAAGGTACCTACCTACCTCTGCCAACTAGAGACCCCCAAATCTAACAAGAGTAAACTGCTGTGAGGAGGAAAAAGGTGACGTCAGAGAGTGTCGCGCTGCGATAGGTCGGTTGGTGTAACGCCACACTGGCATTGGGTGGTAGTCATCAGAAAGCTGCGATTGAGAAAATTGTCTATCGAGGGACATTTTGATCTAATCATGTGATGTCTTAGGGTGTTGCGAGATTTGTTCTGGGGAGATCAGGGAGTTATTACTCTAGTGGGTGAAGAAGCACCACCCGAAGATACTCTAGCGCACTATATGACAACAGACGTAGGACTCCATACTATAGTTTGGCTTAAAATTGGCATAAAATCACTGAAAAAGATGGGGATTTGCCATTTCCACATTATGGCTCATTCTGATTGGAGGTGTTGTTTCAGTTGAGGGGAGTGATGTCTTTGCTACGGCCTCTGCCCAGACTAATACAGGGAGAGGGAACAGGGAGAGATTCCATGGAAAGATGAAAAAGGCAATGAAGGCTTATCAGGATGCACTGAGGGATGCACAACTTAAGATCTGGAGAGTAGACACCATTGAGGGAGATAGGTTGTACGTGAGAGAGGGAAATACTCAGGATAGGAATGGAGGAGAAAATGGAAATGATACGGATGACAGCTTGTTAAACAGGCTATTGTCAGAGCTTCCTCCACCTTACAATCCGCATTCAGAGGAAGGAAGGTGAGAACTGGTGAATGCAGGGAATACGGAAAGACTGTCAACATCACAGACAAGCCCTAGTGCAGGGATCATGGGAAGTATTTTTAACGGGAGTAGAAGAAACAGGGATACCTGCTTTAGGAGGTGCAGAGTCAAGTGGAGTCAATGCTGCTTTACGGTTACTAGAAGCCCTTATGGTACCGGTCACCATCGGACCAGTAGTCTCTGTGTATGACCCAAACTTAGTTCTGTAAGTAAAGGGGTGATGGGTCCCGATCCCTTACTATCCGTTGGATATTGAGCAAATATTTATTGTTGTGTTACTTGTCCTGGACAGGGGGATACCCCTAACCCCCTAAACTTTAGCAAGTTCCAAGGTGGGTGTCAGGGCACGTAAGAATAATCGTAGTATTTCAGGAATAATTCCAATAAGCTGGATTCATTGTGAAAATGTTTTTTATAGGTGTCGTCACTCATTAGAGGTAGGAAACTCTAGTCAGCAAAAGTCAGGGTAGGAGGAGAGGATCGGCTCAGGAGGGAAACTGTCCGTCTCTGGTGCCTTTGGAATCTAGTACCCCTTTGCCGGCAACTGCATGTCCTTGGAGAATACCCAATGGGTCTAGTAACATACAATCTGAATCCTTAGGGAACCTCTGGAAATCAGCATGTCCTAGAGACCACAAATTTGGAGGATTGGCTGAGAAATCGGAATAGTGATAGAGAAGGACAGAATAGCACGTCGAGTCAGGGCACGATCAAGGGTGAGGTAAAGGCGAAGTTGTTGGATGTGGTGAGGTTGAAGGCTGAGGTGGACGAAATAATCAGTGGGAACTTGCCTACGGAGAGGATAGAGGCTTATGAGCAAGACAAGCTATTGTTTGTGGCAAAGGATGTCACCCGTAAGGCGAGACGAGCACATGAGAAATTGACGGAATTGGCTCAAACATTTGATGCAGATCTGTCTAAGACAAAAAACCTACAGGGAAACCATAGGTTGAACTATAGTGATCAGGAACTGTAAGAGAAAAGAGTAACAGACTTGAAAATACACATGCTTGACAAATGGGAGGAAAGATGGTCAAAGAAAAAGAGCATTAGGAAGGTGACGGGGGAAACGCTGCCACCAGGAGGGGGAACAGAAGGAGTTGAGCCTCATCTACTGCGAGAAGTGCCGGGTGGAGGGTATGTGCATGTTCCTTGATGTAGAGGTGATTTAGCTGTTTTTCCAAATGGTTTTCCTCAGTTGAGGGAGAAGCCTGCTGAATGGTACAAGCAAGTCGATCGCTTAGTAAAGATCTCGAAGGTGTTGTGGATTGATCTGAACACGTTGTTTGACTTTGTGGTTCCCAGTGATTTATGGTTCGCTTGTAAAATTGCTATTGATTGGCCTTCTGCTGAACCAGAGAGAGATCCTATATCTCATGGTCCTTCATCTTTGGTTATTAAAGGTTTGAACAGGTGATTTCATGGTTGCAGTCCAAAATAGCCCCACAAGATATTGATTGGGTCAAAATAGATCAAACAACTCAGGAACCTAAAGAATCCGTACATGCTTATTATAAATGGCTTTTGCAAGCTTTCAAGCAATACAGTGGGTTAGATACTTTTGATCCGAAAGACATGGGACAGATTGTTTCCAAATTCTTGATGGAATTGAGACGAGAAATTAGCGTTATGATCCAGCAACATTTGATCTGCAGGCAAAACAAGTCAGTGGATGAAAATTTATGGTATGCCTGGTATTGCAGTGATGAGGTGGATTCCAAACACAGGAAAATTAAGGACAAGTTGATGTTGGTCCAAATGAGGAATGCGCAAAGAGTAGCTCAGGTGCAGATGAATGGGGGAACAATAGGTCAGAATCAGGGGAACAATCAAGAATGGATTCAGAATGTTCCGAATAATTCTGGACAGGGAAAACGGAGAGGTGTCCCTATAGAAATAGACATCGCCACACTAAAGAAAACGACTGCTTGCCATTTTTGCCACACAATTGGGCATTGAAAGCACAAGTGTCAAATAAATACAGTGAATCAGATGCAAGAGGGAGAGCTAGTGCAAGTGCCAGATGTGATAAACACCGTGGCAAGGCCAAGATCCTACAATGGAGGAAGTCAAACCCAGTTAGTGCAAGTGCCACAACCTCCAAGAGTTCAGCAGAGTAATCGAGGGTACCACCAAGTGCCCTTTATGGAAGCATTGGATGGACTCGATCAGGACATGTCACAATGACAGTGCCTGAAGGGGAGGAAGACTGCACCCTTGGAGCAGTCCTAGAGGTAGACAGAATGGACCGTATGTGGAGGCAGATGTAGGCGGTCATTCCATTACATTCTTGATTGATACTGGTGCTTCCCGTTCTACTGTGAGATCCGCAGTAGTCCCAAACCTACCCCTCTTGGGACAATCGATCTAAGTTGTAGGAGTTGCCAATAAGAAAATGACAAACCCATTGACAGAAGACGTACCAGTGAAGATAGGAACCTTTCCGGATCAACACCAACTTGTGGTGTGAGATTCGAGTCCGGTCCGTTTGTTAGGGTGTGATCCCTTATGTAAACTGAACTGTGCAATTTATTGTACGCCAAAGGGAATTGAATTGCAGACCAATGATGATGACATAGCATTCAAACTGGCAAATCAGATTCACAGCACAGATATGTTTCCCATACTGAACGTGGAAGACATGCAGCTGGATCTGAGAGACTCCATCTCTCCAGTGGTGAGGGACTTCACGGGAGGAGAGATAGGGCTGATTCGAGGAGTTGAGCCAGTCCGTATACAGATCAAGCCAAATGCAGAGTTTCCAAGAATTCCCCAATACAATCTGACCCCGGAAACTGTGGCAGGGAGATAATAGGAAGCCCATGCATTTCACCTACCATGAGGCTACATAAGCAGAGTGGAAAATATTGCATAGTTTAGGACCTTAGGAAAGTTAATGCAATTGCGATTCCATGTTGTCCCCTGGAACTGAATCCGTGTGTGATCCTGTTTCAGATCCCTTGCGAAGCTGTTTGGTTTACTGTGACTGATCTGTGCCAAGCATTTTTCTCCATCCCATTGCACAAGGAAAGCCAATTTTTATTCGCTTTCCGGCTGGAGAATCGTGTTTTATCATGATGTCGTATCCCACAAGGGTATACTGAGAGTCCATCTATCTTTAACCAAATTTTGAAAAAGAACCTTGAGAGCTTGGTACTGCAACAGAATTTAGTGCTCGTACAGTACATAGACGATCTCCTAATTGCATTGGAGACAGAAGAGGCTTGCAGGGACGATACCATTGCCATACTGAACCATTTAGCTGAGAATGGACACAAGATGTCACCTAACAAGCTTCAGTACTGCTTAACAGAAGTTCAGTACTTGGGTTATCGCATTGAGAAAGGCAAGAGAAAGGTGTCACCTGACCGCATTGAGGCGATCATAAAAATGAATGCGCCTACCACTCAAAAGGAAGACAGGATGTTTTTGGGAACGGTTGGCTACTGCCAACAATGGATTCCAAATTTCTCCTTGAAGGCGAAGCCCTTGCAGAGGATGACAAACAAAGATGTGAGCGATCCTGTACCCTAGATAACGATTGCTTGGTTGCCTTCTTAGAGCTGAGGTAGTGTCGCACTCCAGCTTTTGGAATGCTTGATTACAACAAAGCATTTTTGCTATTTTGCTGTGAGAGGGAGGGTTGTGCTCTATCTGTACTCACCCAGACACATGGGGGTGTCTGTCTACCAGTGGCCTACCTCTCAGCTACACTAGATCCTGTAGCTTCAGCGTTGCCTGTATGTCTCAGATCCATTGCCTCAACAGGTGTCAGCATTGAAAGATGTGAAAGTATTGTGATGGGTCATCCAGTTACTGTATATTTTCCACACTCAGTTGAGCTTCTGATGACGAGAACCAAAACACAGCATTTGACGAATAATAGGCTGACAAGGCATGACCAGATTTTGTTGGCTGCTGGGAATGTAACCTTGAAGCGATGTTCTGTGTTAAACCCTGCTACCTTGTTGCCTATTCCAAATGTTGAGGGGGAAGATTGTGATGACCATGACTGTCTGGATGTAACTGAACTTTGCACCAAACCGAGACCCGACATTGCCGATGAACCACTGCCTGATTCTGACCAAACCCTTTTTGTTGATGGTTCATGATTAAGGGACAATGAGGGGTAACTAAGAGCATCTTTTGCTGTTCATACTATTTCTGGAGTTGTGGAAGCTGCTTGTTTACAGGGAGTATACTCCGCACAAGTGGCTGAAATCATCGCCTTGACCCGTGCATGTCTTGCATCTGACCAAATCCGAGTCACCATCTATACCGATAGCCAGTACGATTTCAGAGTAGTTCATGACTTCGGACAGCTGTGGTCACAGAGGGGGTTCTTAACGTCATCAGGATTTTCCATAAGAAACGGGGAGTATGTGAGACAACTGTTGGAAGCCTTACAGTGACCAAAAGAAGTAGCTGTCATAAAGTGCGCTGCACATGGTAAAGGGGAAGACTTTGTGACTATGGGCAATCGATACGCTGGACAAAGTTGCCCTCTTTTGTGCAACCCATGCATGTATTTTTAATGGGGAATATTCTGGCGAAAGCACAGAGGGAACTTAGCTCAGCATGATGCTGGCCATTGCAGATATCTGGGATGAGGTCAAGCGTCTGTAGGGAGAAGCGTCAGATCAGGACAGGCTGGTTGAATCAGAGGGAAGATGACATTTGGGTTTCAACTGATGGTAGAGCAGTGTTGCCGGATTGTTTGCTGCGTCCTATGGCGAGACAGATTCATGGAGCAGTTCATATAGGGAGTGTTATATTCCAAATAGGTACCCTATAATCGCAGGTAACATTGCAACCTTTCACCTATATTCTTCCCTACATTACATACATAACGGTTCTTAGGGACTGACCTTTTACCTAGATACAACACTGCATTCAAAACGCGGGTTTCCCCCATAGTTCGAATCTCATACATTATGCATGAGGCTTCTTGGAAGCACAGCAGGACTAACATCTCCTGTATAATATCTCTGTATAAAGTTCAGGCCCGACGTCCTCCTTTAGGCTGACACAGTAACACAGCAAGGTAGGAGACCTATGGGTATATATACATCAAATCTTGCTTAGAAGGGAAGAGGAGACCGAGACTTCCCGGCTGACACACTGACCAGAGACGCTGAGGTTCCTGAATGCAGACGCTCCAGCTCGCAGTGGTCTAACATCCCTCGCGGGGTGTCCAACTCAAAACCAGGACGGGGTCCCATATTCTCGCATTCTAAGGTAATGGGGTTGACTAGATCCTAGAGGAATTCTTGGCATAACACCTACACAGATGCTAGGTACATTTAGGTACATCTAGTTAGGGAGGCATTGTGGGAGTATGCACTTTTATCATGTGTTTTATGTACTTGCATATATTCATGATTTCTGCAAGATGGTAGAACTTTACCATCCCTATACTTTCGTAGTACTTCTAATCATATATCTCTGCTACTGTCTAATGGTTGTTGCAGCTCATCTATTCTACACTAGAATAACAACTGTTCAATAAATACTTATTGAAAACGCCCAGCCTGTTTATTCTGTGTATCTCTCTGAGACAAACTAAGTGAGCACGAGTGACTGAGCGAAAGGTAGTACATTGTTTCCACGATTCTGAGGGATCAGGGTTGTCATGTTCTGAGGTTGCCAGAATCTATTCTCTCCTTGGTAAGAGGAGATTATAGTGGCACTGTGAGCTAGCTGATACAGACAGGCTAACGTATCTGGTGGGGGTGCACGGAATCAGTCCGCCACCAATCCCACAGTTTATGTTATCCAAACGCGCAGATCCTGTATAGGTTATATAGGAACTACACAACAGGAGCGATGCAATGGTGAGACTGTTTAGGCAAACGTGGTTCAGCCCGAGATTCCGTGTGATTACTGATGCAGTGTGCCATCAATGTGTCACGTGTCAACAGATGAATGCTGGAATGAAAACTGTAAAACCAACAATTGATGGGCAGAATGCAGAGCAATGTCATACATTCACCCCAGTACAGAGATCTGGGCCTAAATCCATCGTTTTTTTGCTCACCATGCCTTTCTAGTTTGGACCCAGCCATATGCAAATCAGTCTTGACCCTGCGCCCAATGGGAACAGTCCAGCCCGAACTGCCAGGCCAGGTCCTCCCTGGACTGGAAACAAGCATCCTAGGACCGGTTTCGGGCTTTCAGCCCTCATCAGCCAGGATAGCTTAACTCCAGTGGCATGGAGAGCACGGGACCCACGTCTGGGCATACCCGTCCCACTCGGGGTGACAAATGCAAAAACAACAATTGATGGACAGAATGCAGAGCAATGTCATACATTCACCCCAGTACAGAGATCTGGGCCTAAATCCATCGCTTTTTGCTCACCATGCCATTCCAGTTTGGACCCAGCCATATGCAAATCAGTCTTGACCCTGCGCCCAATGGGAACAGTCCAGCCCGAACTGCCAGGCCAGGTCCTCCCTGGACTGGAAACAAGCATCCTAGGACCGGTTTCGGGCTATCAGCCCTCATCAGCCAGGATAGCTTGACTCCAGTGGCATGGAGAGCTCGGAACCGACGTCTGGGCATACCCGTCCCACTCGGGTGACAAATGCAAAAACAACAATTGATGGACAGAATGCAGAGCAATGTCATACATTCACCCCAGTACAGAGATCTGGGCCTAAATCCATCGTTTTTTTGCTCACCATGCCATTCCGGTTTGGACCCAGCCATATGCAGATCAGTCTTGACCCTGCGCCCAATGGGAACAGTCCTGCCCGAACTGCCTGTGGTTGCTTTGAGTCACATTGGAAGGTTGTGAGGTCAATTCAACCGAATACAGTTGGACTTTGTCGAGAAGCCTAGGTGTAATGGTTTGAGATACATTCTGGTTGTTGTGTGCATTTTTTCACGGTGGGTGAAAGCTTATCCGACTAGGAGGAGTGATAGCCTCACGGAAGCCAAGCTATTGCTAAGGGAACTTATCCCGAGTTTCGGGTTTCCAACTAAATTGGAGTCGGATAGAGGAACTCAATTCCATAGTGAGATCATGAAGCTGTTGTGCACGGCCTTAAATGTGGACCAGACACTGCAAAATAGCTACAGGCCAGAGGCATCAGAATGGTGGAACAGATTAATGGGACGTTAAAGATGAGAATGGCAAAAGTGTGTGCCTCGACATCTCTGAACTGTCCTGAAGGATTGCCTTTAGTTTTTATGAGTTTGCGCAGCATTCCAGACAGGAGGACTGGGTTAATCCCTCATGAGATCCTCATGGCGAGGGCGATGGCTTACCTGCAGTGCCATCTTCAGCGTTAATTAACATCACTGATGATTTGGTTCTTGACTACTGCAAGGGATTGGCAGATGTGGTTCGTTCTGTGTCACACCAGATTGAAGCTGCGACTGCACCTACCTCAAAGGACCTCTGCCATGACCTGGGTCTGGGAGATTTGGTCCGAAAGCATGTGAGGAAGAACTGTCTCGATGCACGGTGGTGAGGTCCATACCAGGTGATCTTGGTGACGAACACTGCTGTGAAGTGTGGAGGGTTGCCGAACTGGATACATGCTTCACATACCCGAAGAGTCTCAGGGCCCTCGGAAGAAACAGCTCCTCTCCCAGACGTGACTCCAGCCGTGGTTACAAGCCCACTGCAGAGGACAAGCCAAGCTGTGGGGATTCGGGAAGAGGCTGGATACCCACCAGGTCGAGCTGAGGGGGGTCAAGCTACACAAGACCTAGGTATAGACTCTGAGGGAGACGGTAACGTTGCAAGTGGTATAGAGTCTGACTCAGCTGAAGAGACTGGTCTGGAACGTGGTCGCGTGCTGCGAAAGAAAACAGGAGTCGCCAGAGAATCGTGGAAGGTGAGACAGAAAAGGCAAAACTTGAGACTTGCATCCAAGAGAGATCTTGCTCCTCATCTGAATCTGAGCAAAGTGAGTCAGAACAAGCTCAGGGGAGCGTGAGGAGATCAAGAGTACCGTGCCATAGATACGCCTCTATGGAGTGGACTTGTCTTGCTACAAATGCCGGGGAGAGTGAGATCCAAAACATTGATACTGATAATTAAGATCGAGTTGATAGTCCCTGGAGTAGAGGCTAATGGGATTCTGACATTGACTGTACCATATCCACCGAGATTGAGTGGCTTACTTAGTTTGATTTTGGAAGATCTCACGTTTCCAACCTTTGGAAATCAGCCATCGCCTCAGGAGATTGCAGCATTTTGCATTGAACTTTTACAGCGTGTCATTGATGAAGTTAGCTCTAATCTCATAAGGGATGTAACTTGAACTTTGTACTGTAAATAAAAATTATTTTGCTTAAGAAGATAACCTAGGCCTGAGTGGAAGAAGCACAGAAATAGGGACTTTTCCGTAGAAGAAGAAAGAGGGCTGGGGAAGTCTTTCAAGCTATTTAAATATTGTGCCAATATAACTGTTTCCACGATTTCAAGGAACTGTTTACGAACTTTATTGGGCAACAGTGAGAGGCAGAGAAAGAGACTTTGCATTAATCCTCTTACAGCTACAATCCGAACCAGCAAAATCCGAACCGTAGGCACAAATGTATAATAGGTACACTTATTGTAGGACTAGTCATAGTAATAGCTGTAGTCATTATTAAGTCCACTATAAGTTCACACGAAGCTGAGGTTAAGGGATTGGGAGTACATAGTACATCCACACTTATCACTTATAGGACAAAAGAGGGTACATTAGAATTTGATAGTGCTTTAATAGAGCAAACTAGTCGTTTGTTGCATGTAGATTTATCCAAAGGTGATTATACGTAGAATGCTTATGCAAAATTGCTGTGTGAGTATGTGAATATCATGGATGTGAGAGATTGTATGCAATTGCCTGCCTCTGATGAGGAGGGTATAAGGTACAATCACCTGCCCTTGACGTATGGCATTAGTTGCAGTTTGTTTCTTAGTATGTTTTATGGAAAGCGCCGTTATGAGTACTATTTCTCAAATTATGATTTGGTGCTTTCAGAAGTTCCAGTCTATAAACATCTGAACAAATATGATTATTATAAGCAAGAAGAGAGAATAGGAAAGTATTTTGGACCTACTGTTACATTAGGCACAGCCTATCACATAGACACAATTTAACCTGTACACTAACCGAGATAGAGAAAAAGTTTGTAAATCAAGTAGAAGATAGACATAGGGGAATAATAGTAAATCTTGATAGTATGGAGGAAGTTTTCAAATTGACCAAGGAAGAGTTAGCTCACAAGGCTAAGGGAAGTTATGGTCTAATAGCTCAAGATTGGGAACAACGAGGAAAGCTTTGCATTCTAAAAGTACAGACACATTATGACACGATTTTTGTGGGACAGAGTGCGTGTGAACACACATTTCTGATTGATGCTTCTTCAAATAAGTTTTTGCAGGATGCAGTACGGGTGGTGCCAAATGTGTACTTTGTGTGCGGGAAGAATGCATATGTCCGACTGCCAAACAATTGGTATGGTACTTGTTATGTGGTTGTTGTGTTTCCTAAGATATACGACGTAGAATATTTGAAGAGTTTGGAAGGGGAGCCATCACATAGAGAGAAATGTGGAGCCAGTGTGTGAGAGATTGTAGGAGACGAGTTTGGAGCAATGATACCTAGTTTGGGAGTGGTTTTAAATGATGTCAAGATTAGAAGGTTGACAACCATAGTAGTTAAGTGGTCAGTCAATACAGCTCAGTCGTTGTTACTTGTAGATGAGGAGATGGTTTTGATAAGAGCTATGGTGATGCAAACCTGTCTTGCTTTAGACGTGTTATTAGCAAAAGAGGGCGGAGTCTGTAAAATGTTGAATGTGATTAGCTGAAGACATTAACGTGTAGAATTCGTACATGCTGCTGAAAATTATTCCTGTATTTGATGTGCCTATGTAATATGTACATCTAGAGGTGCACAGTAAAGATTGTCCATTTTATATGTAATTTCATAAGGTCTGTGTTCCATTTTCTTATGTTGGTCAATTTTTGTAGGACTGAAATACAATTTTCCCTGGAAGCTCTCGCATTAGACTTAACAGTTGAATTTCATGTGCATGTTGGAGTTGTTCTTTCTCACGTTTCTGTTGCAGGTGGAAGAATCATCCCTGTTAGTTAGAATAATGTCTTTGTTTTAGGAGTTAGGCTTAGGGAGAAGATGATACATTGAGCGTTGATACTGATAATGGAGAACTGTTGTACTTTCAACTCGGAGTAAGCCTGGGAATCAAGGTCTTGCCGAAGCTTGGGAACATTGCTGCCTAATGGAAAGTTACCTATGAGGAGGTGGCCTGACCGGATGGCGTGATTCGCAAAGCACCCTGGGATACTACCTGTGTTATTGATGCATCGTAACAAGGGAAAGTGTCTGGGGACTTCTGCCTTGCCTTGAGAGAGAGAGAGCATCTTAGAACGAGCTCTGTAGCTTTATGCTACTTGGCCCAACTGATGTGAAGAGACTTCTTAGAAAGACTTAACACGCTGACACCTTAACTAAATCTTGCCTAGGGAAATGCTATGTAGGGATGTCAAGTTAGTGCTAGAGTAGGGACAGATTAATGCTTTATACCCACAAACATCTGATGAAGGGAAATCTGGATGTCTGCTCGATAATCTTCTGTATCCTGATCCTCGAACTAATCATTTTGAGTATGTTGCACCGCCTTAACGTCATCCATAGATTTGGCTTTGTATTAGTTCTAATGTATTTCTACACCCTTACTTTGAGGTGCCTGTACATCCAGTTATTCTTGGCTTTGTAATAAACCAACTAAACTTAATTGGGAGTCTGTGATTCTTAAGAGTCATAGCAAATTGGAACTGAAATCATTGACCTACTAATGATTTTTCTCCCCCCTACGCTTTCATGCTGATAAAAAGAACCATTGGCCCGAGGCTCCAGAGCGGATCTAGAACAAGGAACCCGGCTCCACCAATAAATTAAATACTACTAGTGTGCCTGCAGCACGTATTGTGCCACACACTTAGGTAGCCCCTTAAAACATGTCCCAAGCATACCAGTACATCCTGAATGCAGTTTTAAACTGCCATTTTGACTTGGCAATATAACCCCCTTGCCAAGCCTTAAACTCCCCTCTTATTGCATATAAGTCACCCACAAGGTAGCCCCCAGGTAGCCCATAGGACAGGTTGCATTGTTATTAAAATGTTGGACATATACTTTTAAGTTTTACATCTCCTGGTAGTGAAAACCCCCTACATTTGTTTTGCACTACTGTGAGGCCTACCTCTCCCATAGGATAACATTGGGTTGCCTTATTAAATGTAATAAGTGCTACCTTTTGATAGGGAACAGGTAAACAGCTTGTGTTTGGTGTCTGAGAAATTGTATTTAAAAATCCTGTTTAATGGTAAAATCAGATTTTAAGTCACAATTCAGAAAATTTAGAAAGTTGGCATTTTCCTGGCCTATTTGGTGCCTGCATCCTGTTCAAGAGTCACATGACTGGGTGCACTTGGCAGCTGGACTTTGTATATTCCTCCCAGACAATAACATAATAAAGGGATTAGATGAGCCTGGATGGGCCATCACTGGCAGAATGGGAGGGGGGGGGTGGAGCTGGGCACAGCCCCACTTGCAACTGAATTGCCTGTGCTCTGCCTTCACAAGAAGGACTGGCCACCCCTGCACTGTTCATGCAGCCAGCTTGGGGCAGTGCATGGGAAGCAGGAAATGTCAAACACAGGGAATTCTTTTGAAACTTGTCCTACTTCAAATATCAAAATAGGACCCACACACCTACTCTTCTGTTCACTTTCTTGACCTGTGGAAGGACTCTCAGAGGACTGCCTGCTGCTGTGACTGGCTGCGTACTTCAGAAGACTGTTTTACAGCATCCTACAGGAACTGCTCTGCTGCCTAAAGCTTGCCTTGAATCCTCAGTGACCTGCCCTGTTGTTTGAGCCCTGTTCCAATACTACAGCCAGGACTACCAGGGTGACTTCAAGGGCTAGTTGACTGGCCTCCTGATCAGAGCCTCAGGGGCAGAAAAAGCTCCATCCATCTTGAAACCTCAGCTGGACCCAGCCTGAGTAAGTTCTAACCCCCCAAGGGGTACTCCTCGACTCCTGGACCCTTGGTGATGGTGTTAAAAGTGCACAGATAGCCAAACTTCAAAACTTGGGAAATCTCTGGCTAAAAACTGCTCTGAGAACTGAGAGGAGACTGGGACCAATCTGCTCGTCTATGCGTATTATGCATAGTTAACAATTGTAAAAAAACAGATAATATTCCACAATGGCACTCAGACTGAGTGCCATTGTGGAATATTATCTGTTTTTTTACAATTGTTAACTATGCATAATACTTTATGTTTTGTTTAAGAATGCCATTGCCTGTTTGACTGACTGGCCTTGTCATAACGACGCTGTATGCCACGAATTGTCCCACTGAATGCATCATTCTTTGCTCATGCTAGCTACTGCCAATCCAGTGATCGCTTTGACGTTCACCGGCATGCTAGGCGGCATCTAGCTGCTGCCCTCGTCCGCACGTCACACGCGTGTGCACGCAGGCTCAGCGTAGCATGTATGTAAGCCTGTCAGTAGCTCCCGTGCTCGCTAGGAGACATCCGCAGTGCACCAGGACTCATGCCTGGCGCCACGTAAAGGACTGGATTCTACCCACCTGAACATTACAGATTGACTACTTTTGCCGCAGGTAAGCCCCCTGAGTGGGTCCCCCGGCTCATCAATAGACCGGATATTCTCGGTCTTGCAGTGCTTTCTTTAATCCTGGCATTAGTCACTGACCCACATCTGATTTAAATATCCTGCTTACTCTAGATTCTTCCACGCCCGCATTTTCCCGGCCACGTGAGCCCTCAAGACCACGGCGGGTAAGTTTACACTTTGGACTACTTTGTTCTGCTTTGCAGTAATAGATTGAGGTCGTTGATAGGATTAAGGACCGGAGTGGACAAATTTTTTCTAAAACTTGTATGTTCACTCTTAGATTGCCCCACTCGGACCGGTTGCGTTTTTTGAATCACCTGAGACCTGTAATTAATGATGGGTCTTTGAGGCTACCCGATTTGGGTGAGTTTTCCCACCCCCTGTTTTAGCAATTATTTCTGCGCCCTGGCTGGCTGGCTCGCTATATGGAACACACCTTGATTCATACTTTTCTTATCCATAGGCTGTCCCTTCTACCATCCCCCACTCTTGTCCTGATGAAGACCCGCCATGACTTCTTAATTAAGCCTTGACAGGGTTGAAACGTCGACGATCCCACACGGTTAAGATCTATGGAGTCTCTGGCTTCAAAAGAATGAATAATTAGTACATCCGCCAGAGCCATTGTTTTGTCCTAATATTCTGACCATAATCATTCTCTTCCTTTGTACATACTGTATATTTAATCACTTTGTACATATCATATGCACTGTATTTCTATCACCGAGCATTAAATGTCACGTTAGTACACATCACGTTAGATTACACTTTGGGGTCGTTTCCGATCTCGGCCGGAAGCGCACCTAATACTATTCGTCCGGAAAAAATACAAGCCGAACGCGTGTTTCCCGACCGATTCAAACACTCGTCCGAACGAACAAGTATGATGCGCATAACAGCCCAGATTCCGAGCGAGCCGTACTCACCCATTTCAGCTCCTGTTCCCCTCCCGAGCCGGATCCGTAAACGCCGATTCGAGCCGCACGGAAGCAAATATACAGCACCTTCCGGCCGGACTAGTACGATGCGCCTTCCGTACGCGCCAAACCCGTCGCTACGTCCGGCACGTTTGAGCATCCGGGAGAGCCGTACATAAGCTCCGATTCGCGCCACAAGAAGATCCACGGCTACGAGACTAACAAGCCAGCGACGAGTACGAGTCGAAGACACGCGAAACCCGAATGAGACGACCCAAGCATGAATCCCATCGCGCAGGTCCTACCAATACTCTACATCTATTACCGGGACCGGTACGGATGCGTACGGCGCAGACGGTAAGTCAAACACCAACAACACAAACAAACGACACGTACCCGAAATATGTCACACACACATAGGGATGCACAAATGACGTACACTAGCAACAGCAGAACAATAGGGGTGGGATGGGCATCACCAATGCCATACACACCCATAGGGGGATGGATGCCTACCACTTACACCCCCCCTACTCAGGGGGGGCTGGATGCCTGCCACTACTACCATCCCCACCCTTAGGGGGATGGAAGCCTACCACTACCACCACCCCTACTCAGGGAGGGTTGGATGCCTGCCACTACCACCACCCCTACTCAGGGGGGGCTGGATGCCTGCCACTACCACCACCCCTACTCATGGGGGCCTGAATGCCTGTCACTACTACCATCCCCACTCATAGGGGGATGGATGCCTACCAATACCACCACCCCTACTCAGGGGGGGTTGGATGCCTGCCACTACCACCACCCCTACTCGGGGGGGCTGGATACCTGCCACTACCACCACCCCTACTCATGGGGGCCTGGATGCCTGTCACTACTACCATCCCCACTCATAGGGGGATGGATGCCTACCACTAACACCACCCCTACTCATGGGGGCCTGGATGCCTGTCACTACTACCATCCCCACTCATGGGGGGATGGATGCCTACCACTACCACCACCCCTACTCAGGGGGGGCTGGATACCTGCCACTACTACCACCCCTACTCAGGGGGGGCTGGATGCCTGCCACTACCACCACCCCTTCTCATGGGGGCCTGGATGCCTGTCACTACTACCATCCCCACTCATAGGGGGATGGATGCCTACCAATACCACCACCCCCATTCTCATGGGGGCCTGGATGCCTACCACTACCACCACCCCTACTCCTGGGGGCCTGGATGCCTGTCACTACTACCATCCCCACTCATGGGGGGATGGATGCCTACCACTACCACCACCCCTACTCAGGGGGGGCTGGATGCCTGCCACTACCACCACCCCTACTCAGGGGGGGCTGGATGCCTGCCACTACCACCTCCCCTACTCATGGGGGCCTGGATGCCTGTCACTACTACCATCCCCACTCATAGGGGGATGGATGCCCACCACTACCACCACCCCTACTCATGGGGGCCTGGATGCCTACCACCACCCCTACTCATGGGGGCCTGGATGCCTGTCACTACTACCATCCCCCCTCATGGGGGGATGGATGCCTACCACTACCACCACCCCTACTCATGGGGGCCTGGATGCCTGTCACTACTACCATCCCCACTCATGGGGGGATGGATGCCTACCACTACCACCACCCCTACTCAGGGGGGGCTGGATACCTGCCACTACCACCACCCCTACTCAGGGGGGGCTGTATGCCTGCCACTACCACCACCCCTACTCATGGGGGCCTGGATGCCTGTCACTACTACCATCCCCACTCATAGGGGGATGGATGCCTACCAATACCACCACCCCCATTCTCATGGGGGCCTGGATGCCTACCACTACCACCACCCCTACTCATGGGGGCCTGGATGCCTGTCACTACTACCATCCCCACTCATGGGGGGATGGATGCCTACCAATACCACCACCCCCATTCTCATGGGGGCCTGGATGCCTACCACTACCACCACGCCTACTCATGGGGGCCTGGATGCCTGTCACTACTACCATCCCCACTCATGGGGGGATGGATGCCTACCACTACCACCACCCCTACTCAGGGGGGGCTGGATGCCTGCCACTACCACCACCCCTACTTAGGGGGGATGGATGCCTGCCACTACCACCACCCCTACTCATGGGGGCCTGGCTGCCTGTCACTACTACCATCCCCACTCATAGGGGGATGGATGCCTACCACTACCACCGCCCCTACTCATGGGGGCCTGGATGCCTACCACCACCACCACCACCACCCCCCCTACTCATGGGGGCCTGGATGCCTGTCACTACTACCATCCCCACTCATGGGGGGATGGATGCCTACCACTACCACCACCCCTACTCAGGGGGGGCTGGATGCCTGCCACTACCACCACCCCTACTCAGGGGGGCTGGATGCCTGCCACTACCACCACCCCTACTCATGGGGGCCTGGATGCCTGCCACTACTACCATCCCCACTCAGGGGGGCTGGATGCCTGTCACTACTACCATCCCCACTCATGTGGGGATGGATGCCTACCACTACCACCACCCCTACTCATAGGGGCCTGGATGGCTGCCACTACTACCATCCCCACTCAGGGGGGGCTGGATGCCTGTCACTACTACCATCCCCACTCATGTGGGGATGGATGCCTACCACTACCACCACCCCTACTCATTGGATGGGTAATGCATGACACAACCAGCATACTCCCACATAAGGAATGACTGAAAATTACATCCCCCCCCAAAACCATGACATGTATGTGTAGTCTGTGTCAAATGCCTACAAGACTGAACATGACATTGAACATACAATGTGACCCCCTATCACATGTGTCACACATAAATGTGTGTGGCCTCCACAATGCAAGCTGACCATGGCCATTGTGGCAATGGGGTCAAACACCCCATCACCACAGTGACCAAAAGGTAAGTGTGGGGTCCATAGCTGATGCACATTTGGAACAGTGTGGCAATGGGGCCTAAAGCCCCATCACCACAGTGACCAAAAGGTAAGTGTGGGGTCCAGTGACCAAAAGGTAAGTGTGGGGTCCATAGCTGATGCACATTTGGAACAGTGTGGCAATGGGGCCTAAAGCCCCATCACCACAGTGATCATAAGGTAAGTGTAGTCATGGTAAAAGCTGCCAAAGCCAAACTGCATGAATGATTCCTGGTCACACAACAACAAACACATCAGTGGCATAGTAGTGCTTGTGTCCCATAGCAACATAGATTGGGCGAGGCAAACAGTGCAGTGTCACTGAAACATCGTTTTGGCCATGTGCATACAAACATCACCCATGGGGGCCCACATTGTCAACATTCACAAATAACAATGACAGAAGTGACCATCATAATGCTGACCCACATATCTGCACCAATGGACACACAAATGTAGATATCCTGTGGAGACTGTAGATGTCAGGTGAACAAATACCATACCATGGCATCAATGGGACATACAAACCATGATTATTGTGCTGACTGATGACCACGAGTCCCAGGGACAGCAGGGGAAAGCCACCAAACAACATACAGCCAATGGCACACTCAAGATATGCCAATGCATTGGTGCAAATGCACAAACACAAACAGGCAGACTCACACTGCATATCAAACACAACAGGTGATGGGGGGGTGTGCCAGTGTCTCCAGGCAACCACACAACACATGAGGAGGCCTGAATTCCAATCACACAGATGTGTATACAGTGCCATACAAAAGTAACTCATGGATCGGATTCCTCTATGTGGACAATCAGGCATTGTTAGATGAGAGGGAGCCCAAATTACACATGTCACACAAGCTTGTAGGAACAGCAACTAACACAGCAAGAGACAGACCCACCACAGCACTACCCCCAGTGACCCCACATTGTGCTGACTCTAGCCTGCATGATAATCCCACAGTAATGACAAAGGTAGATGTCGTTCACACTGTGAACCACAGCCATGTGTCCTGAGCAACAAACTACCATCACACCTACACAAGCACAAATCAATCAGCACGGCCTGCCAGCCAAGGCCAATATGGAGGTAGGGGTCTAGCCGTGCAACAACTCACATTTGCACACACTCAACACCACACACCCTGATCTCCACCAATGTGCAGCAGTGAAGCTCACATGTACTGGTGACATTGCACATGCACCCATGACAATCCCAGGGGTGGTGGTGGGAACTAAGGCGCAGAAACCCATCACACATGGCCAGTCAACAAGACTCGTCAATGTCTGACACACAGCATAGTACGCCGTACATGGGCATGACGTGAAATCCACCACAATCAATGGGATCCTGGCCATAGTCACACACCAATGAAGAAGCCAAGGTGACACACAAAGAACACACGTACACAACTTCCAACATTGCAGCTCTGACCCTGAGGAGTGGCAGCAGTCACACACACAACGTGTCACAATCATTGAAAGCTAACACAAACTGTAAATTACATGACTTGTGTAACCAACAAGTGCCAAGTGGAATCCTGAATGTGTCCCATCTGCGTTTGCCCACATCCCCAGCCCTGACAACAAAGACAACCTGGGATGACAACCTGATGAACATTAGTTTGCCATGCACCCACATCCCGGAGAAACCAGGTCCAAGATGCCGGATGAACACAGAACAACTCAGCAAGCATCACAAACAGGAACATCCATAGGGACACAGCCTGTGTAGGAAAAGGGAAGGGTACACGCACAGACATGCTTACACAACACACAACACGGGCCCACGCAATGTCACGGGATTACACACTGCCATGAGGGCACTCCACTCCTGTGGAAGGTCCGCTGTGCCAAACCTTGTCTGTGCACAACTCAAACATGTCAGCATAACACTCCGTCAGTGAGTCAACAACTACAACACACAGAAGGCTCTGCTCACATCAGCCTGGGTACGGGAGTGTCACGTCAGTCATCTGCATACACCCAAAACACGTGTCAAGCAAGTTGCACTGTATACACAGATGAGTCCTTCAACATTGATGTGCAAAACTGCATGTCCAGTGGAGATGGGCACACAGTCAGGGAAATAGGAACATTGAACAGTGGTAAGCCCACCAGATGTGCATCAGTGTAAGACAAAGATGTTCATTTACAAATGCAAAACGTACATCCCTGTGTCAAATGCTGAACATTACACCCTCAGACTGCAGCAAAGGATGCCATAGATCCAGACTACAACAGGACACATATCCCATGGACCACATGGAGTCCATCACAGCAACACTTCATTTTCCTAATCTGAACACTATTACAACTGCAAATGCAGGATGCTACTCATCCACATCATGTATATCAAAAGAAAAACCACAATTAAACAAAAAGAGGCTTTATTCAGCAAATGTCAATGAAAATTCTGAAGTCCAAAAGAAACTAAGGCCAATGGCCAGTCCAAATACACAGTCCCAACAGGGTGATAAGTGACAACTTGTCACCCATTGCTTGCCTGCACTGGTACGGACAGGGGACATCCCCCTTGGAGGGGCATACAAGGGGCAGGCCAGGCACCGCAGGGACAGGATCAGGGGATGGCAGAGTGAGGCAGTGAAGGGGTGGTGGGTGCAGGAGTGTCACCGGCAACTGCAGTGGAGATGTCTGACTCAGGGGGGCCGGCACCACTGTGGTACACAAGTCAGTTGGTGTGGGTGCTGCAACCACTGCAGTGGGCTGGTCTGATGTAGTGGACTGGGTCCCCACTGCAGTGCCCGAGTCAGACGGGGTGGTTGTGGACTCCACTGCAGTGCATGACTCCAAGGGAGTGGAAGGGTGGGCAGATGAGGTGGGCAGGACAGAGGGGGGGACCCGGTCTCCACACTAGTGGCACAAACAGGCAGAGCGTCTGGGTTGGGGGTGGAAGAGCAAGTGGCAGGGGGGAGGGCCTAAGCAGTTCGGGGATGTGGTATCGGTGTGTGGGGGAACCTGGGGCAGGGTGTGGCGGGGAACCTGTGGAGTGGTGGCCTGGGGGATGGAGGAGAGAGACTGGGTGGTGGAGCTGCGTGGTGGTGGTGGTGGGGTCTTGCCCTTCCTGGTCCAGGGGGACTTCCGAATGGGGTCCTCTGTCTGCCTGGGGGAGGGTGTCCGGGGGTGAGGGGCACTCCCCTCTGTGTGTGTGGACTTCCTCTTCCCCCGGTATGCTGGATCAGCAGGATCAGAGGGGAAGAGGCCGAGGTCATAGAGGAAGAGCTGCTGTGTAGGTGGGGTTGCAGGTGAGGCAAGGGAAGGGGTCTTGGAGGGAGAGGATTTGGAGGACTGCAGAGTGCCTGTGGATGCCTGTGTGTGTGTCTGTTCCCCATCCCCTGTGTGTGTGGTATCAGTCCCCTGAGGATGCTTGTGTGCACGTCTTGCCTTTCTTTTGGGTGTGTCTGTGCTGCTCGTGTCTGTGTGCTTGGGTGATTGTGCAGGTGTGCATGTGCTTTGGACAGGTAGGGTGCCAGGAAGTGTGGATGGGGCAGAGGTAGGAGGGGTGAGGGACTGTTGGAGGAGGGACACTGCTGCCGTCAGGGAGGAGTCCATGGACTTATTGCTCCTCTGTAGGGCAGACATACCCGTTGAGATGCCCTCCATGAACGACACCAGCTGTGTCAACAGAGTGGTGTGTGCATGGAGGACACTCAGCATTGCTGTCTGCCCTACATGGAGCTGCCGAAGTAGGTACACAGACTCCTCACTCAGGGCAGCAGGGGACACAGGGGCAGGGGGTGCGGTGCCTGGCACGAAGGAGACACGCTCCCGAGCACGGGAGCCTCCACGGACCTCAGGAATGGGAGCCAATGGGAGGGCGGTGGTGGTGGCGGGGCCAGACAGACTAGCTGGCCTTTGGTGGCTGCTGAGACCCGCCTCCACAAGGGAGTCATCCTCCGAGCTGCTGTGGTCCTCAGCTGAGGTGGATGGTGCTGAGGACTCCTCGGTGTGGCTCCCCTCACCCTCCGTGCCACTGGGTCCCTCCGACCACTCGTCAGCTGCTCACCCACTCTGGCTCTGCAGCTCCTCCTGGTCCGTGGAGCTATCCCCTCCTGTGGCCGTGGCTGTATCTGCAAACAATTAGGGAAACAGACAAACATCAGTCACCTGCACTGACCGCACACACCACAGTAAGTACAGCACATTACAGAGCAAGCCCTGGCATCCTTAGTTGAACATTGCCAAAAGTCCTGTCACAGATTCGGGGAAGCCAATTGTCAGTCTGATGGTCAACCATGGGACTCACACCCCTCCTGCTCTTGCACACATCTGTCTGGTGCCTGTCTGATGGTAAGACCCCAGTGTGGACACATGCACCACCTACACAGTTGTTGGACATTGTAGGGAACACGGTGAAGTATGTGAACATGCACACATCACATCTCTTGCCACTGAGTCAGTGCAGGTGTCCAGATAAAGGGATGGCCAGAGTCTAAATAGAAATGCATGTGATGCATACCAGCACCAGACACCATGATGCACCCATGTCCGGATAGTCAATGCCACAATGGGGTGCATGTTGCACATGTCACTCCCCTGCAGGATCACTCTTAGGAAGTTTAATGCCATGACACAGGCATGCATTCAAAGTCATACATCACTGTCTCCAGTCACATGGCCATGGCAGCCAGCCAACAACAGTCTGCACTGTGTCACAATCCTAGGACATGGGGAATGCAAGTTATGTAACTGACAAGTGCACATGTCCATCCCCCAAAAACAACATCATCTGAACTACTATTTGTCCACGTCATACCAATTGGACATATGGGGGACATGAAACACAACTCTCTGAACATGAGCACCTCACAGTGTGCTGTGAATGAAAAACAGCTGCCTGAAAGTCACAGTCGCATACACCTGTGTGCACAGTCAAGTGATCAAACACCTATTAGTCACAGAAGTATCGTCTCTCATGGTCACATCTCAGATGGCATGCTGAGCCCTAACCGATAAACATACCAGTAGTCCTGACAACGAAGACACAGCACAATGACACAGAGGCAGACACCTGAGGGAACATTTCACTGATCAGAACATGTCAGATGATACACGGGAGTGGGAGTACAGAGTGTATTGTATGCCCAGGGGGTAGGCATGACTGTCCAGCTGTAAGAGGGATGAGTCTTGGACAGTAGGCAGGTGGCTAAGCATGTGTGACACACTTGATACACATACTCCTGAGGCCCAAACATTGTTCCCACGGGCAGCATGGGTGTGTGCCAAATACCCCAGGGACATGTGGCGATTCAGATCAGCAAGTGGACCACATATCAAAGTTACACCCAGATTACATGTCAGAACTTAGGCATTGTGTAAGCAATTGACCCACCCATGAATCCCACAACATAGTCACGGGAACAAATGCTGTCCCCCACCTTGAGCGAAGCTAAATGCAATGACACAGTCCCCAAGTGACACAATTTCCAGACTGTAAGGGCCACACATATGCGTATCAGATGAGGAGTGGGCATGTCACAATTGAGGGACATGGGTCCTGGACCACATGACTGATGTACTGTGGAAGTTTAACCAGGCCAGAGGAGGGCACATAGCATGTCAGACAAAGTGCACAGTGCAGTCATGGACTCACCCCCTCCTTGCTTGTGTCTGGCCTTCAGCTGCCCATCCAGGTCAGGAAAGACCACCGCCAGGATCCGGAGCATGTGGGGGGTCAGGGTCCGGTGTCCGCCCCTCCTGCGAGGAGGCGACAGCTTCAGCTGGACCCTTGCGATCCTCCGGGTCCAGCCCCGAAGGTCCTGCCACCTCTTCTGGCAGTTGCGGATCCGGCGCTTGTAGACCCCCACGGATCTTACTGCCCGGACGATGGTCAGCCAGATTTCCTGCTTCTGGTGGGCATCAACCTGTGAGGATGACAAAGTGAAAAGGCCATTACTACACATGCAACATATCCGTGCATCACACAATTGGATATACATGTCTCAATCACAGGGGCATATGATGTACACAGGCAGTGCAACGATGGCTATGAACAGTTTGCCTGCAGTTACTACATGGTATCATTGCATGGAAAGTAAACCTTGTTGGATTGCACTGTTACTGCACTGTACCTGTTCAGTGCATGTAACTACACACCTTGGGGTGTGACAACTACTCAGTGAGCATGCTAGCCAGTGGTGTGCACACTGTAAGTCCTGCTAGTAAGACAACATGCACAATTAGTAAGGCAGTGGACAGCACACTCACCTGCTCCCCTGGTTTCCCATACAGCTTGCTGTACTGTGGAAGGAGGCTGTCCAGCAGGGCCTGGTTCTCCTCAAGGCTGAAGGCTGGGGCTCTATCCACAGTACGTGCCATTGCAGTAGCCAGAGGATGCAGAGACAGCAGCAGTGTTGGTGGCAGATGTCGTCCTGGAGCATGTAGTGCAGGCAAGTGAGCTCTCAGGGGAACAGCCAGCATTATATGTGTGCTGCAGAGGCAGATACTGTCCCATGTGTCCAAAGTGATAGGTCCAAGTCGTTTGCATCTTCTGAATCTGACCAATCCATGGAATAGCAGCACTAATACACGCCCACAGCATCCTTCAAAACTTCAACTTCATGACACCCATGATTTTGCAACATTGTTGTGGCTGGCCAACTGAATTCACTGCATCAGACTCGTTGGAGCTTCGAAAACGCGTCCGTTGCCATGCCAGGCCCCAGCCAATGCGTGCGCACCGTTCGGTCCATTGCTGTACAACGCGTATTTCGGGATACAACGCGTACCCGCACACATCATATGCAATGGCCAATGCGTGCGCACCGTTCGGTCCATTGCTGTACAACGCGTACCCACTCACAACAGATGCAATGGGCCGGGCGGGCACACCGATCGGTCCTTTGCTGTACAACTCGTACCCGCTCACAACAGATGCAATGGGCCGGGCGGGCACACCGATCGGTCCATTGCTGTACAACGCGTACCCGCTCACAACAGATGCAATGGCCAATGCGTGCGCACCGATCGGTCCATTGCTGTACAACACGTATTTCGGGATACAACGCGTACACGCACACATCATATGCAATGGCCAATGCGTGCGCACCGTTCGGTCCATTGCTGTACAACACGTACCCGCTCACAACAGATGCAATGGCCAATGCGTGCGCCCCGATCGGTCCATTGCTGTACAACGCGTACCCGCTCACAACAGATGCAATGGGCCGGGCGGGCACACCGATCGGTCCATTGCTGTACAACGCGTACCTGCTCACAACAGATGCAATGGGCCGGGCGGGCACACCGATCGGTCCATTGCTGTACAACGCGTACCCGCTCACAACAGATGCAATGGGCCGGGCGGGTACACCGATCGGTCCATTGCTGTACAATGCGTACCCGCTCACAACAGATGAAATGGCCAATGCGTGCGCACCGATCGGTCCATTGCTGTACAACGCGTAT
Organism: Calotriton arnoldi; assembly: GCA_963921515.1. NCBI lineage: Eukaryota > Metazoa > Chordata > Amphibia > Caudata > Salamandridae > Calotriton > Calotriton arnoldi. The sequence continues at coordinate 115,587 of CAWUFW010018078.1, forward strand.
TCCGGGAACCAACACGTACCCGCACACATCATATGCAATGGCCAATGCGTGCGCACCGATCGGTCCATTGCTGTACGACGCGTCCCTGTACAGGTCACTGGCATATGTCACCATGCTTGTCACTGGTGAACGTATGCCAGTCACATATACTTGCCAGGGACTCAGGGGCACACCTACAACACCACAGCCTGTCCACACTGTATCATAAGGCATGTAAGGCTGCATTACTGTTTTCTGTGTATGGGGGTCAACATGTGGTATTTGGGGTGGCACTTGGGGGCAGCCACTCCCAGGCTGTGCACGTTTCATGGGGACATGATCCTGTGTGTGTTGTGCACATGACCACTGTGATGTGCAACTGTTCATTTCAGAGCATGTGGCATGGTCACATTTCCAGGTTGTGTATGTGTATGTCATGTCACATACCCCCAGAGTCCCATGTGGGAAGCTATGTACGTCACAGGGTGACTCACTGCCAGAATAGTGATGGCCCTCCACAGTCTGTGTGCATGTTGGGTTTACAATGTCTCTGATTCCATGTGCACAATGGGAGACAGTCTCCACATCCACGTTGTTTGTGCATGGACTTTGATGTTGTGCGTGTGTGTGTCACAGACGTCCATGTCATCGTCTGCTGCATGCTCCACAACCTGGCAGTGCGGAAGGAGTTGCCTCTCATCCTGGATGACGATGACCAACGTCCGCCACCTGTGGAGGATCCTGGCCTGGGCCACGATGCCAGTGATGATGATGATGATGATGGTGATGTCCGCACACAGCTCATCACCAACTTCTTCAGCTGAATGTGAGTATCCAGAGAGTTGTCATGTCAATGATGTGAGTTTGCATGATATGTGTGGGTGGTGCTCTGGTGCTGTTTGAGTGTGGCCATGTGCTACTTGACTGGATGCGTGCAGCGATGTGTTCTTGCAGGTAGTCTGTACTGCCCAACAGTGTTGACATGCTAACTTTGTTTTGTGTAGTGATCTTGTGACATGTATAGGGCATGAGTATTGCAGTTCTGTGCTGTTCTTCAGTGGTTTTGACTGTGTGTCATGTCTGTCCTTCACAGGGTGCTTACAGAGTTGTTTGGTCAACTTGGATCCCCCGACTCCATGATTCCGCTTTCAGGGTGGCAGCAGTCGTTTCCCTACAGGTGATGTGCCACACACCCCTGGACTTTCTATCTTCTGCACACGTGGCTGTAATCACAGCCACGTGTGATTACCTTGCATTTGTAGTGTAAAAAACATGTTGCAAATGTGTAATAAACCTGTGCTTCACTTTGGGATGTGCGTTGTCTGTGGTGCTTGCTGCACCTGTGGGCTAGTTGACACAGACTCTGAATAGGTGTGGTGTCTGTGCATTCCACAGTATTTCCTGGCAACATCAGTGTAAGCGAAGAGTCCAATGGCCCTGGTGTCTCTGTGTTGTGTAGCCCTGGTGGTGTGTCTCCTTCATATGTGTCACGTCACCATGACTCACATGACGGTGTTGTACTTGCTGTAGCAGTTAGCATACACAGTGTAATTTAGCAGATCATCATCCCCATTCAGTAACCACGTTGGAATCACAACAGAGGAAAGTATGGTGTAGTAGTGATTTTATTTACAAACATGTGTGAGTATAGTGCACAGGATGGTGTGGGCTGTACATTGGGATTGTGCTCCGAAGTTCCCAGATGAGTTGGAAGTCTTGGTAGCAGAAATGTCCTGAGTGAAGTCCACAGTCATCTGATACATTAGTCCAACTTAGACTCCCCATGTAATGTGGGAGAGTTGTTGCATTCTTCAGGGTCAACATTTTTCTCACTAAGGAGACTTTCCAGAACAGGTGTTGGCTTCCTGGGGGATGTACATGGCCATCAACCTCTCAGTTTTACTTCCTCGGACGACCCCTCTTCTTTGGGGGGGCCCTCACGTGCAGGCTGCTGCGGTGCAGGGGACTCTCCGCCAGAGTCCTCCTCCCTCCCTGTGGCAGTTGCAGTTGTTGCAGCACCAGATGTTGTGGGCACACAGGGAGGTGTGGCCATGTTGGTTCTATTCTGGCGGAGCCATGTGAATATGTCCCTATGCACCGCTGTCAGTTCTTGCCATGTGTCCCACTTGGACTCCATGCGAGACATGTGTGTCTCCACACAGGACATGTGTGAGTCCAAGCGGGCATGATGGGCAGCCTGCTGCTGTTGGATGTCCTTGAGGATCCCCACTACCTGGCTGACCTCTCCAGTGCTATTCTGGTACGCCTCAGCAATGCGTGCCAGTTGTGGGTCATCATGCAGTCCAGACCCCTCTGCAAACAGCGACCTCTGCCTACCACCCCTCCCACCACCCCTGGCGACACGTGCGGGACCTGCGGTGGCACGCCCAGGTGACCCTAGGCCCCCTTGGGGGTTGTTACTGGGGTCGTTGTCCGTAGCTCGACATTGGGCCAGGGTCCCTGTGCTGTTGTCATTGGTGGTCCTTGGTCTGTCCATGTCGGCGGGGGTGGTCTGTGTGTTGGCAGTTGTTGGAGGGGTGGGTGCAGGGGGTGCAGATGTTGGTCCTGCTGGTGCTGCATGATGACTCGCACCGGAGGTGCCAGGTAGGTCTTCACCATCCGAGGAGTGCCGAGGGTGTTCCACACCAGTGAGCTCAGTGTCCCCCGGAGCCTGGGACAGGGACTCCTCCTCGCCTGCTGCTGTGTCCCCATCATCAACTGTTTTTGGAAGAGACACACAATGGGGTCGATTCCGATTCGGGCCGGAAATTTCTCCGACCGAGCCGGACCCGGAGAGATTTCCGACCGAATCGGACCCGTGCAGTCCGACCGAACGAGTACGATGCGTCCGTATGTTATCGGACTCGAGTCGGTCGGACTCCCATTGAAGTCAATGGGAGCCGGTCGTACAACGCGTACGCGGGCTCCCATTGACTCAATGGGTGCGAGTCGGACAAGGGCGCCCCCTACAGCGGGTACGCGGCGAAGCGATTCGCGCCGTACACGCACAGGTAGGGGGACCCATGGGTCCCCCTGTGTGCGACTCGCGCGGCTACGCGTACAGGGGGGTCCGACACGGACCCCCAAAGTACGGCTCCGACAGCTCTTACGAGCCGGAGTGCGCGGCTCGGTCGGACTGCTCGCGGCGCGCATCGTACTTACCCGGCCGGGGAACGTCTCCATTGCGCGCTGCGAGTCGAGTCCGAGCGACTCGGTCGGTGCGGTTCGAGCCGGGAACGAGTCGGTCGGAGCGGTCGGGACGCCCGGACGAGTCGGTCGGCGAATTCGCATCGTACTCGCTCGGCCGGACCCGCGTACGGTTCGGTCGGGAAACAGGGCTCCGAATCGGATCCGGTAAAGCCGAATCCGATTCGGAGCCCTACCGGCCGAGATCGGAATCGGCCCCAATGTATGTTATATTTCTAGAGGCATCAATGGTTCACACACCTGACAGTTGTGACTGTACCTCTGGATGCGGGCCTGTACATTACATTGTCCTAAGTTGTAACTGTAAGAGGTTGATATTGGTGTAGCACATTGTCCTGCAGACCTGAGGCTTTTCAATGTGAATGTTTAGGTGTGTGCATGGCCAGCATTGGTTGTGTTTGGTTGACATCCGGCCCTCCTTCTCCCCCCAGCCCAGTTATCCCACCATGAAGCATGCCACCCTTGCAGTGTGTGCAGGTTGACTGTCAGGATGTCAGTCAGTGGTGTCCTGCTGTTGGTTGGTGCCCAGTTCCCAGTAGGGCCTTGTGCTCCCCACAGCAGTACCCAGTGTCAGCCATCTTGTCAGTCCTTGTCCACTCCCTGTAATGTGAGCATGGTTCAGGGTGGTGTTGATGGGCCAATTGTGAGGGTGACCAATATCTGTGACTACAACTCCCATCATGCTATTGGCTACACCCCCCTTCCCAGCATGCCCATACTTCCTTCCTTTTGAGTGGACTTCACTGTGTGCGAGTGTGAGAGCAATGGCAAGATGGCTGACAGTGTGTCCTGTTGTTTGTTGGTGCCCAGTTCCCAGCAGGGCCTTGTGCTCCCCACAGCTGAGGCCAGTGTCAGACATCTTGGAAGTGGCTTTTCACTCACTCTCTTGTAGAGCACGGTCTCAGGTGTGTTGTTTGGAGTTAGTGGAAGTGGTGTGTGTGTAAGGGCCTGCTGGTAGCTGTAGTCGGAGCTGGCACTCATCCTCCCCCAGGCCAGACATCCCACCATGAAACGTGCTTCCATTGCAGGGAGTGCAAGTTGGTTGTCAGGATGTCAGTCAGTGGTGTCCTGCTGTTGGTTGGTGCACAGTTCCCAGCAGGGCCTTGTGCTCCCCACAACAGAGCACCATTGTCAGACATCTTTGAAGTATCTTTTCACTCCCTGTGAGGTGTGCATGCTTCACTGTGAGCTTGCTGAGCCATGTGGGTGGGGGATGTTGAGCTGTGACTACCACTCCCATCATGCTTTGGCCTACACGCTCCTTCCCAGCATGCCCATGCTTCCTTCCTTTTGACTCTGCTTCTCTGTGGGGTAGTGTGCCTGTGCTGACAGGATGGCTGACAGTGTTGTCCTGGCGTTTGTTTGGCTACAAGTCCCAAAAGTGTCCCTGTGCTTCACACAGCATAACCCAGTGTGGTAGTTCTTTGTGGGATATTTAATTAGAGTGTGAGGCAATGCATTCTCCCAGGTGAGTTGTGTGGAGTTTGTGTTAAGGGGGTGTGTGAGAAAAGCTGCTGGTAACTATGGTCAGAGCTGTGAGTCCTCCTTCCCACCCAGCCAGATATCCCACCATGGGACGTGCTTTCATTGCAGGGAGTGCAAGTTGGTTTTCAGGATGTCAGTCAGTGGTGTCCTGCTGTTGGTTGGTGCACAGTTCCCAGCAGGGCCTTGTGCTCCCCACAACAGAGCACCATTGTCAGACATCTTTGAAGAGGCTTTTCACTCCCTGTGAGGTGTGCATGCTTCAGTGTGAGCTTGCTGGGCCATGTGGGTGGGGGATGTTGAGCTGTGACTACCACTCCCATCATGCTATGGCCTACACCCCCCTTCCGAGCATGCCCATACTTCCTTCCTTTTGACTCTGCTTCCCTGTGGGGTAGTGTGCCTGTGCTGACAGGATGGCTGAGAGTGTTGTCCTGGCGTTTGTTTGGCTACAAATCCCAAAAGTGTCCCTGTGCTTCACACAGCATAACCCAGTGTGGTAGTTCTTTGTGGGATATTTAATTAGAGTGTGAGGCAATGCATTCTCCCAGGTGAGTTGTGTGGAGTTTGTGTTAAGGGGGTGTGTGAGAAAAGCTGCTGGTAACTATGGTCAGAGCTGTGAGTCCTCCTTCCCACCCAGCCAGATATCCCACCATGGAACGTGCTTCCATTGCAGGGAGTGCAAGTTGGTTGTCAGGATGTCAGTCAGTGGTGTCCTGCTGTTGGTTGGTGCCCAGTTCCCAGTAGGGCCTTGTGCTCCCCACAGCAGTACCCAGTGTCAGCCATCTTGTCAGTCCTTTTCCACTCCCTGTAATGTGAGCATGGTTCAGGGTGGTGTTGATGGGCCAATTGTGAGGGTGACCAATATCTGTGACTACAACTCCCATCATGCTATTGTCTACACCCCCCTTCCCAGCATGCCCATACTTCCTTCCTTTTGAGTGGACTTCACTGTGTGTGAGTGTGAGAGCAATGGCAAGATGGCTGACAGTGTGGTCCTGTTGTTTGTTGGTGCCCAGTTCCCAGCAGGGCCTTGTGCTCCGCACAGCAGTACCCAGTGTCAGCCATCTTGTCAGTCCTTTTCCACTCCCTGTGATGTGAGCATGGTTCAGGGTGGTGTTGATGGGCCAATTGTGAGGGTGACCAATATCTGTGACTACAACTCCCATCATGCCATTGCCTACACCCCCCCCCTTCCCAGCATGCCCATACTTCCTTCCTTTTGAGTGGACTTCACTGTGTGTGAGTGTGAGAGCAATGGCAAGATGGCTGACAGTGTGGTCCTGTTGTTTGTTGGTGCCCAGTTCCCAGCAGGGCCTTGTGCTCCCCACAGCAGTACCCAGTGTCAGTTATCTTGTCAGTCCTTTTCCACTCCCTGTGATGTGAGCATGGTTCAGGGTGGTGTTGATGGGCCAATTGTGAGGGTGACCAATATCTGTGACTACAACTCCCATCATGCTATTGGCTACACTGACGTCACCAGCATACACAGAATTCCTTCCTTTCAGTGAGCTTCCCTGTGAGGTGGTGTTCTAGTGGTGGTAAGATGTCTGACAGTGTTTGTTGGTTATATTTGTGCCACTGCCTTGCTCTATTTGTTGTTAGGTTTGTACATGTCATGACACAGTTACATATCACTATGAGATGGCAGGTATTGTGTTTGTCTGACTAGCATTCACATCTTGGGATGATTATGTTATGGTTGTTGTAGATTTTCTAAGGGTGCATGGTTTGACTATCCCCTTGACAGTGATGTGTGTGTATTGTCACACCATATTGTGTATATTAGTTGTGTACTCACCAGGCTCTGGGATGTTTGTTAGTCCATATACGCTCACTGGTGGTAGGATGGCCCGTACCTTCTCCTCCCAGGGCCTGAGGGTTACTGGTTTGGCAGGAGGGCCACTGCGCTGACTCAGGAGGTAATCCTTCTTCAGTAGGTGCCTGACCCTCCTGCGCACATCATACCACTGGTTCTGGATGTCTTCCTTTGTGCGCAAACATGGTGATTGTGCGTTGATTCTGTCGACGATCCTCTCCCACATCTTGGTTTTCTGTGCCATGGGGGTCTGTTGGACCAATGTGCCAAACAACTGTGGCTCTACCCTGAAGATCTCGTCTACCAGGACTTCCAATTCACTATCTAGGAACTTATGATTCTTCTTTGGGGGCATGGTGATGGGTGGTGGAGGTGATTGATGTGTGTGTGTGTGCAGGTGAGGGTGGGTGAGTGTAGGTTTTGCTGGGTGTGTGTGTGAGGGTGCTATTTGTTGAGGTGCTAATGGTGTGTGGTTTGTGTGATGGATGAGCTGTGTGTGTGTCTGTGGTTGCTGTCTGATGGTGTTGTGTGCTGGCAGGTCAGTGGAATTTGCAAAGGATCATGGTAGGGAATTGTGGCCTTTATATGGGTGGAATTGGGGGTGTGTCCTTTTCCATTTTTTTTTCCCCCTGTATTTATTGGCTTTGTGATTGCTTGTTTGGCCCTTTTTTTTGTGTTTTTTCCTTTGTCTTTTTTGTGCATGTAGGAGACGTTCTTCTGACCGAGTGGGACGCTGCAGTTGTCTCGTGCGATCTTGTCCGACTCGTTCCCGCTGTGTTTCAGCTAGGTTTCATGTGCGGCGTACGAGTCGGTCCCGGAGTTTTGTGTTTTTTCGGCTGGCTTTTGTATGTGTGTCGGTCGTACGGCTTGAGCTCCGTGCGAGTCGGTCTGGTTTTGCACGCATTGCATCGTACTGCGCGGGTCGGAGTTCGCGGGTCCGTTTCGTTCGGGTTGATTCCTGGTGCGTGTCGGTCGGTTCGATTCACGTGGTTTCCCGGCCGGATAGCTTGTTTCCGTCCGGGTCGGGCGTTCAGCTTGTGTTCCGTACGAGTCGGTCGTGATTCACATGCATTTCATCGTACTACGCGGGTCGGACGGCGCCGGTACGTGTCGGTCGGACTAAATTCCCGTACCGAGTCAGTCGGCACGTTTTCCGGCCCGAATCGGAATCTGCCCCTTTGTCTTGACAGCCTTGTTCATGATTTGCAAATATATATAAATGCTTTAATTTATATAAATACCAGTATACACATCGATTTGCGTCCTTGTTTTGCTATATGTTCCATTGTTTCAAAATTCTATGCATATCATTATTTGTGGTTACAAAAGAAATAGCGTACAAAGACTTAATTTTTCTAAAAGAAATAGTCTTTATGCCCGACAGAACCATTGTTGTTTTTTGCATACCCATACCCAGGTTCTGAGGGACACAGGGTTACCCCATTGTTGTTTACTTTCTTCCCTCTACCAGCATACTCTGTTCAGCGGTCCTTCACCTAAGGGGTATCTGGCCTTGCGGAACTCTTGTGGGCTACAACCTCCACCTTTGTCCCGCGATTTTCGACTTCCAAAAAAGTGACAAAGTCCAAAGGAAGAAATCTTCACAGCAACTTCATGCAGTAGGTCCCTGATGACGACGCTCCCTCCTTGGACATCGTCTGCATCCTTACCCTGCTGAGCTTTACCTTCTCAGAACATTTTTCATCAAATTTCTTTGAAGTCCGAAGGTAAGCGCTGACTGGGCCCAATCCATTTTTTTGTATCCATCTCATCCTTCAATGGAGTCGGCCATATTTCTTTACTTTGACCCGGTCTCGAGTGACCGGTTGTCCGTGGTTGGGACTTTGATCTTTTGGGGGCTAGTTTTTACAAAAAACATTAAAAATTCATAACTCCGGTTAAACTAAATGTATTTTTGCTGTTTTGGTGTCCAATAATTTGTTAAAATTCACTCTATTTTTCTAAATTGGTGTGGGATTTTTCTTGTGTTGTGTTTTCAATGTATTACTCTCTGTGTGATGCATAAATACTTTACATAGTTAAGCCTGACTGCTTTTTGTGCCAAGCTACCCAGGGTTACGCACAGGTTAATTTAATGACTTTTTGTGGTTCACCCTGCGAGGGATTGTGTCCATTGCTAATTTCTCACAAGGCCCTTTGCTGGCCTATTGCCATCTGATCCAACAGTGCCATGACATCTGCATACTGAAGAAGAGGAAGATGTTGCCAGTTTTCGAGGAAAGTTCTTTAAATGGCCCAATGATAGCAGAATGTCAGTAGTATATAGATTAAAAAGCACTGGCAGCAGGACATAGTCCTGTTTCAGGCCCCGGTTAGCTGGAATTGTTTTAGAGATCTTTGATCCATTGCCTAATTTTACTCTAACCCACATGTCAGTGAAGAGTTGTTCTGGTATATTCCAGGCATTCAACTTTCTTCACAGTGTGCCCTGGCTGACTTTGTCAAAGGCTACATTGCAAATAGCGCTCTGGGATTTTCTGTAAGCCCAAATGAATTTTTGCCAGCTACTTTCAATTTTGTAGAAAAAACTTTTTCATAAATACAAAGGAATGGACCTAAATAGATACAAATAGCATGGTAACATTGTCAACCTAATGATGTTCCATCTCCCGATCTGACCGAGATGCAACCTGTACCATTTTCTGAACAAAGATAGGGTTTCCCTATAAAGTGCATCATAATTCAGGGTTACCACAGTGTCCATGTCAAAGAAAATATGGATGCCCAGATATTTGGCTGAGGTTACATTGCGACAGTGCTTAATTTGTAAAAAAATAAGTGCCAGGGCTCTAGTCAGAAGGCCACTGCAGCTTGCACCACACATTGCCCCTGCTAATGCTGCCAATGATAGCAACAACACAACTAATAACTACCACACTCCTACAAGTGTGACAATTCTGACTATTTCAAGCCTCCAAAGCTATAAGAATGGCTTGGGCGGCAGGTAATAGTCATTTTTGATGGATATTGAATTAATAATTAACTGTTGTGGTCTTCTCTAAATTAGCCAGACAGTGCCACCTTGTGGCAGCATGTCTGACAAGCTCTGGTGCTGACAATTAAGTGCCGGTGCTGAGCACCTGAAACCACCGGCTCAAATTAAGCACTGCATTGCGAGGGTCTTCTTTATTAGATTCCTTATTAATAATAACCTCTGTTTTATTGATGTTTAACTTGTAGCCCGAAACCTGCCCAAACACCATGGTTGTGTCCTCTAGTGCTGGCAGTGTCGCTGCCAGAGATGATGTAAGCACAGAAATATCATCTGCATAGGCTCATATCTTGGCTTCCCAATTATGCAGCCACAGTGATGGAGTTAAGGCTCTCCTCTTTGATATACTAATATAGGGGTCCATATATAGGGTGAACAGCAGCGGTGAAAGAGGATACAATTGCCTAGTTCTCTGGCCTATTTGAATAGAATCTGAGAGCATTCCCATATATGAAACCCTCGCAGTCAGGGTTGAACATATTGACTTGCTCCTGGACATGTAGCCTGACCCTAGTCCCATCTCTGCCATGACAGTCCATAGATAACGCCAGGTGATCATGTCAAATGCTTTTTCAGCATCCAGCAGGATCATCCCAGCGGATCAATTTAGTTCCCCTCGCCACATCCAAAGCAGAGATGGCAATGTGGGCATGGGATACAGTGTGTTGTGAGGGAACAAATCCATGCTGCATTGGGTCTATTAATAAAATAATCACAGCAGCTAATTATTTTGACAGGATCCATGTATAAATGTTAGAATCACAATTAATCAGGCAGATGGGACAGTACAAATCGCAGCTTAAAGGATCTTTGCTCTTTTTCCTATTTCTTTTTTTTAACACATATTTTATTTGTTTTCAAGTTATATATACTTGCGGTACATTATATGTTTTGATAAGTATAGTTTCAAACATACAGATATTTGATCTTACATATGTATCCTTACATCATGTACAGGTATGACTAGGACAGAGATCTGCTACTGTGTTTTACAGCTGCTATTGTACAGTAAGTATTACATACAAGTATCAGGATTCACATTTTAAACGAGCAACGTGCCCAACTCCGATCCCCCCAACCCCATTACAAAACAAAACAAATTAAAAAAATAAAATGTAAAACAATTAGATACCATTGTCCGTTCATATGATTCGCATGCCACATCTATGTGGGGTATTAGAGCGCGGAAGAGGGAGATGGGGGGGCGGTCAAGAAATTGATGGTCATGAATCCACTGTATGCCATTTCAGTCAATATGGTCAGAGACATTACAAAGGGCCTCTGTATTCACTCTCCCTGGTCAACAACGGTACTCATTTTGAATTGTTCCACTACGTGGGCCCATTCCATTGAAATTGTTTTTTTCCTAAGCCCTCTGTACTCTTCATGCTGTAACGCCTCCCTTTCTGCAGTGGCCCACCTGACGACCTCTTCTCCCCAAGCTCCCTTACGTGGCGCTGAGTGGGATTTCCAACGTTGTGTGAGCAATCTCTTGGCCAATAGTAGGAAAAGCCCTGTGAAGCTGTGCAATACCACCGCTTTTTTGGGGAGCGGGGAGAGCCCCATAAGGCATGCTTCGATAGTGGACCAAGAAGAACGCCCGGAGATTTGGGCTCGATCCGCTGTTACTTCATTCCAAAACCCTTGTAAGGCAGGACAGGCCCAAAACATATGAATGAAATTAGCATCAGGCAGATGGCATCGAGGACAGTCAGAGGAAGCCATCAGGTACATTGTTTGAATCTTATGTGGCGTTAAGTAAGCTCTGTGCAATATTAAAAGTTGTATGAGTTTGAATCGGGCATTACGAGAGACTCGTTTAGGATAATCTAGGACCATCGCCCACTCCTTGTCCATGAGTACTCTGCCTATGTCTCCCTCCCATTTCTGACGAAGGGACTGTAATGAGATGTCTAAGTGTTCCCTCAATCCTCGGTGCAACCATCTGACCAAGTGACTTCCATGACCCATTACATGGAGTGCCTGCAATAAGTGAAAGGTGGGGGGCTCATGCTGTTCCACCAGCCAGTGCTGGCGTATAAAATGCGTAATTGCAGCGTGGATCAAAAACAGTGTATTTGGTACTGCATTGACTCGCACAAACTCAGCATGGGGCATCAAGTTTCCATCCATGAACAGGGAGCCCATTGTCTCAACTCCAGCCTCTGACCACTGCCTCAACCTGTTGGCCGATAGAACTCCCCGCAGGGTTGGTAAGCCACAGAGGGGAACATTTGGGGCGCATGGAATAGGTACTTTGGAATATTTCAGTGCTAATTTCCAATAGTGCAGCACCGTCTGGAGAAGGAAGGGAGCATCCCTCATTCTTCTGGATCCGGGACAAAGCAATGATTGCAATGATCCAAGCCTTAGCCACCCAGTTGAGTGTCCAATTTCAAACAAGTTATGGCCTGCTAACCAATAGGCCAAGCATTGCAATTGTCCGACTATGCAGTATGCCTTGAAATCTGGGGCCTCCATACCACCCTTAGTAGACGGCAACTGCAGTTTAGCGAGGGCTATCCTGTGACACCCCGCACCCCATATCAAACCTGTCAGTAATGTGTCCAGGGTTTTAAACATCCATGCTGGAATCACCACTGGGAGATTCACAAATTGATACAGGAGTCTGGGCAACATGACCATCTTGGCCACTGCCAGCCGGCCAGCTATCGTTAGTGGCAGGTTGTTCCAAAAGGACACTTGCGACTTTAAGGAGGTGATTGTACGGTCCAAGTTACCATCTATTGTATCTGTAGTGGATCAATATATTTGGATACCAAGGTACCTAAATGTGACTGGCTGCATCTTAAGTTGCATTGCCCCAAACTGCAGGGTTGGCCAATTGCAATTATTATAAAAGGAGTATGCTATAGACTTAAAGGCATTCAGGTGTAGGCCGGATATGGACCCAAATTGAGTCAGCAAGGTAGCTATAGGATGTAAATCTAAGTGCATGTCTTTAAAATATAGCAACATATCATCGGCATAGAGTGACACCGAGTGGGTCGTTGTACCAACAGGTATACCATATGTTCCCATTACTTGGCGTAGATGTTGAGCAAGGGGCTCCAATGCCAATACAAATATTAGCGGTGAAAGGGGGCAGCCCTGGCGCGTCCCTTGGTAGACCTGATATGTGGGGGAGGTATTGGATCCTGTTTTTGCTCGCGCTGTTGGCCTGGTGTAGAGAAGCTTTACCCAACAACATTTGTTAATTTTGCAAGCATATCAGACCAGCTAAGAGTATCAAAAGCTTGTCTATTGTCTAACGAGAGACAGCCTGCATTTGGAAAGTGATCCTGAGCCGCATGCATTAAAGGGAAGAAGCGACGAAGATTCAGGGAAGTGCTACGTCTGGGTATGAAGCCACACTGGTCAGTGTGTATTAGCCCAGTGTGCAGGGGAAGCAACCTTGATGCCTGATTTTGTATTCTGTATTTAGAATAGATAGGGGCCTATAGGAGGAAAGGTCCGCAGGAGGTTTGTCAGGTTTTAATAAGGAAGTCACTATAGCCTCCCTGGTTGTGGGCGGTAAAATCGCCTCCCCAAGTGAAGTATTATATAACTGTAGTAGCTTTGGGACCAATTGCGACGCAAACGTGGTATAGAACTCGATGGGGAGCCCATCCGAGCCCGGCGTTTTATTACGAGCGAGTTCCTTTATCGCTCCGCGGATCTCGGCAGAGGTAAGAGGAGCAGCCAAGTCTTTAATGCTTGCACTTGAGACAGTTGGAAGTGTTATGGACTCAAGGAATTCATCAGCTGATCCAGCTGCATACTGAGGAGGAGACTCGTAAAGACGCGTATAACAGTCCTGAAATGCCTCATTAATTTCTACCTGGGTGGAAACCAATGTGTGATGTCTGTCATATACCACCAGTATAGGTGTGGGTGATGATTGTGGTCTAACCAAGCGTGCTAGCAATGCACTGTATCTATCTGCCTCTGCATGCGAGCACAAGGTATATGCATTCAAGTCAACTATTCTCAATCGCTCCAGCAATTCCGCATACTTCACTCTAGCCTCCTGTAATTTCTCAACTTGACCTGCGTCTGTCTGGGCCGCCACTTCTAGTGATTGTAATGTTGCCTATAGGGCCGCAAGATCTTGAAGAATCTCACATCTGGCACCCACCACTGTCCCCACTGAGACCCCGCGAATTGACACTTTAAAAGCCTCCCACTCTATAGACCTCGTTGTAGTCGCACCCTCATTGTCCGCAAAGTACAAGGTGATGGACGTTGCTATGGTATTTCTAAATACTGGGTCTTCTAATAATAAAGGCTGCAAGTGCCACGTTGGGATCAGAGCGGGAATTCGGTCCCAATTAACTGCCAATTCGAGTGGGTTATGGTCTGAAATGGTTTTCCCTAAGTAAGTGCTGTGGGAGATAGATGGAAATAGGTCCGGTGTGCAGAGAAATCGATCTAGGCGAGTATGTAGGCCCTGTGGGTGTGAAGAAAAGGGGTATTCACGTTGGTTGCTATGTTGGAGTCTCCACACATCTAGTAAGTTCCATCCTCTTACCCATCGAGATAGGATCTTAGCCTGCAATGCCGCCACTGTTCCCGGTAGAGGAGGGTGAGAACGATCCAACCCCACATCAAGGACCGCATTAAAATCCCCTCCCAACACCCATGGACATTGCGTCAATCCTGAGAGGTCATTCAACAGGTGGGACAGAAAGGCATCCTGATCTATATTAGGTGCATAGATAGACCCCAGTACCACTCGTCTACCATCCAAAGTACCTTATAATAGCACATATCTACCTTGGTCATCTCTTTTACTATCGATCAGTGAGAATGGGACCCCAGCACGAACCCATATTGCTGCCCCACGTCAGAAAGCGGAATAGGCTGTCGCATATAGTTGGCCCCTCCATCTTCTTTGCAATTTACGAGTTTCGGAGGGTATTAAATGCGTCTCTTGCAGATATACTATTTGTGCATTGCGACGGTGTAACTGAGCCGCAATTCTGTGCCGCTTGTGAATCGAGCCCATGCCCTGTATATTCTAAGAGATAATAGTGTATGATTTAACTACAGGCGCCATTCAGGAAAAACCTGGATACCATCGGTCCCCCCCACCCCTGTATCCCACCCCCGAGGATGTTAGCGAGCAGACCAGTAGCCAATTAAACAAACTAACATAATCCCGATACTCGGTCAAACGAGTAAACTTCGGTCGACCAAACTGCATGTTAAGCAGTAATATAGTGAACTGTACAATAATAAGTGCTTTCGCTTGTGGGGTAGGCTAACGTGGAAGACGTGTAGGCCATTTACAGTGAGTGGTTCAGCCCAGGACGGGCCGGGCCACGGGATCTTACAACTTACCTTGCTGCCATATCCCTTAGTAAATATTGCATTAACGGAGTGTTTTACAGAAGCCAGCTCTCGACATTATCAGTCGGGTTAGTACATTCACAGGGCTTGCGTATAGTAACTGAGATTAATGTGCCCCCTTTATCTTTCACGAAACATTTTCAGCCCAGCGGGTCATTACATAGCTGCGTGGACATTGAGGGAAACAGCACCACACTGCCCCCCGAGTCTGAGTCAGAGGTCACCCCCTCCGAGGGACTGGGGCTAATAGGCGGGCGGACAGTTATCAGAGCAGAAGCCGACCGGAGGGCTTCCTGTCTGCCCTCCAATACCACCTGAAGAGAGAGGGGAACAGTCGTGGTGCTTTTTGTTGTAAGTCCCTTCCTGCGTCTTCGTGGAAGTCACTGTGGCTTCTGCTGTGACCTCTCATGGCGTTCAGTGTTCAAAGTGTCGGGGAAATTCCTGTCCAGCCAGTCCCACGCACTCTCTGGCGTGTCAAAGAAGAAGGTACGTTGGTTGTGGATAACTTTTAACTTAGCTGGAAATAGAAGAGCAAACGCAAGGCCCGCTGCACGGACCCGAGCCTTCACCTCCATAAATGAGGAGTGCTTGCGTTGGACCGCTAAAGTGCAGTCTGGTAAAATTGAAATTCTCGTATTGTCAAACTGTATCGGGCCATAGTCACGAGCTGATTGCAGCAGATAATTACTGTCTGTATAGTTCAGTATCTTGGCAAGAATTGGTCTAGGATTTTCACCTGGTTTGGGCTTTCTAGTGGGGACCCGATGGGCACGTTCCACTGTAAAAAGGGCAGATAGGCCCGTGGGAGCCACTTTGGTCTTGAGCCAATCTTCAATGAACGTTGTCGGGTGCGGACCCTCTGACCCTTCAGGAAGGCCTACTATTCTGAGGCTGTTGCGGCTGGCCCTTCCTTCTGCATCTTCCGCATGGGCTTGCAGGGATTCAATTTGCTGACGCATTTGCTGGATTTGTTCATCGTGCTCTTTCAACTGTGGTACCATGGTGTCCAGCGTCTGCTCAGAGGCCTTGACCGTATCAGACAGCTTTCTGTGATTGTCCTGTAGCAAATTAAGCTCTGCAGAAATAGTACCAAATTGCTGCACAATTTCAGACCTGGAGTCCCGAATCTCCTGTCGGATCATGTCCAGTTTATCAGGGGGGGGGAGGGGGGTGAGGCCCCACCATCCCCCAGCCGAGAAAGCGCATTGAGGAGGTTTCAGAGGGCGGCGATCGGGACTCTGCCCTCCTGGCCCCGCTGCAGTTTTAGTCTTCACATGACCCATTGCTGCTGGCGCTGTGACCGTTATATGTTGTGGATCTACCCTTAAATGTGTCCAGGACTTGTATATTCGCTATAGATCCTGGGTCCTGTCGTCGTAGGGGCCACACCTGGGAACGGGGGGTTACTATAGCGGGTCCCGCTCACTCACCTGTCGTCACCACCGTGCACTCCACCAGCGGTGGGGGGTCCCTTTCACATAGTCCCACACGCAATATCTCCAGTCTTTCAGGTACTCACAAGTACTCCATCCAGAACAGCTCAGGCAGCGTTCAATCCATCCCTCTGGACCATCCCTGGTCCTGGTAGCAGGAGGGAAGGGGGAAATAGGAGGAAAAAACAGGATCATGGGGGCTCCAGAAGTAACGCATGGGTTCGCTCAGCAGGCACTTGCCCAGCCTCCGGGAGTCCCCGCAGCCAGCGGCCATCTCTCAGGGGGGGAAATTCAGCAGCACTCACTGTTGTGGCCCCGGGGGGCCCAAAGCCATGGTATTGCCTCCAAACCGCAGGGGGCACATGGGGCGTCCCAGCCGGAGTTGTCAAAGGTGCGGTTTCGGGTCCTGCGGAGCCCCACACAATCCTCCCTGCCGCCGTTTCCGATTTTTCTTGTCGCAGTGTCCGCCCTCAGCTGATGGGAGGCGGGGGGAGATTCCCGCCGCCTCAGGATAATTCGGGGCCCCGGTGCCTGCTCCAGGGGCCGCAGCTATCCGTCGCTCCGCTAGGCCCACATCCGGGGCACTCACATGAGCTTCCATGTCCAGGAGGACGTTGTCAGCCCTGGCGTGGGGTTGAAGGAAAACTCGCAGCTCTGCAGGCCCCACCAACAGCAGCAGGCACGTCTTGCCTCAGGAGAAGTCCACGCTCCTTGTTGCTCACAGCTTGGCTGCACGCCGCTTATTCAGGCCACGATCCTGCTGACTCTGCCTCAGGAGTCATCCGGCGTTCTAGCAGGATACCAGGATGACAGGGAATACGGATCATTGCTCGGATTGACTTCCCGGGCCCGGTGCACGTCACTTATGCGACCACCATCTTTGGCTGCTAGCCAAGCCCCGGTCTTTTTCCTATTTCGCATCCTATTCTCCACATCTTTCATTTTCTGTGACATGGCCAGCAATATATCATCATGTTGTTGTATTTGAATTACGACACCTTGCAAAGACTCATTCAGACGAACGGTCTGGGACTATATGTCACTAAGGCGGCCATGGATAATATCCATATTTTTAGGCATATTCTTAGGCATTTTTCCCAAAACACTACATGGGTTTTTAAGTGGGAGGTCTTCAAAGCCAGTGAGTCTTTTCTGTACTCATCCCGATGGAGCTGAAGCAAATTATACATAGAAGATAAAGTGGGGAAAGCCAGGCCTCCAACTCCTGATTCTGCCCACGAACCAATATTTGGTTCTTTCTGTGCAGATTCTGCCATTGGATTTATAGAGGGAGAAGATATGGGTAGCATGTTGACAGCAATCAAAAAATCTAATGGTAGTTGAAGTGCCATTGAGACTTTCAGTATGTTCCACGTTTAGGAATTAGCTCAGTCACCTCAGGGTCCCAAAGCAATTCATCCTTGCTGATGTTGGCTGATGTCATGAGATCAAGATCACGGCCTTCTACTATCCGGGTCTTGTCCAGTGCCCTGGGGGTAGGCGTGTTAGCTTTCACAGTCAAGTCAACTTTATCATCTGAATTGGATGTAAGTAAACTGCCATTCTCAGATTGATCAGACAACGAAAAAGAATCCTCCAAGACCTCCTGACTCTCATGAGACTACACATTGCTGGCGCTGCACACCCCAGAAGATATAACACCTTCCAAGCTGGTAGTAGTCAAGGACTCACCCCATCGTGCCTGTTCCATATCCACCGTGACTCTTGATACTCTCTGTACCACAGTACCCCCATCCTCAGTGATGCCAACCCGGATATCAGTACAGCCGTCAGTGCCAGTGATAGGCCCAAATGGACTACAGCCAAGGGCTCTACCGAGCTATATATGGGCATGGGCTCAGAGGACATACCTGGCCCAATGGGTGTCATGGATACTGTGGGCACATTGGGTTCAGGTATAATAGGGGCATAGGGAGCATTGACGGATATATTTATGTCATTTGGGCCCGAATGTTTAGACCCCCAAAAAAGTCAACAAAGGTTCTCTGAGTATAGGATAGGGCAGGGCCCTTTATAGCTATATCAACCATAGAAGAGTCAAGGCATGCGCCTACCTTCAGTGGTAGTGATGATTTAAGTCCTTGTATTTGCAGCTCTACAGGATGTAGTGCTGGATCATTATTCCCCTGCTCCGTCGATGAAGTTGCCGCACCAGACACCACACTGCTAGTTAGAGACCCTCTTATGCCATTGATTTCAGCTTCAGTTTCAGTTTCAGTTGCATATTGCTAGGGGCTCTTCCATACAAGTCAATTCCTTTTTCTCTGAGCCAGGATGATTTGAGCTCCTTGGGATCTAAAGATGTAGTGCAAAGCTCCCTGGGCTCTTTGGGCTTTCTGGATGAGTCCTGACTTTCTGTCTCCTCTCTGTATTTAGAGCCAGCACCTGTAGCAGCCTAATGCAGTCCAGACCTTGCTGTGTACTGGCGCTCATCCCACAGCCTCCTCGTGACCCCCAGGGTCCTGGCATTGAGGTGCACTTCAC
Source organism: Calotriton arnoldi (assembly GCA_963921515.1). Taxonomy (NCBI): domain Eukaryota; kingdom Metazoa; phylum Chordata; class Amphibia; order Caudata; family Salamandridae; genus Calotriton; species Calotriton arnoldi. The sequence continues at coordinate 134,377 of CAWUFW010018078.1, forward strand.
TACTCTGAGCTGCCTGACAGTCATGGAACCAGTGCAAGCCGACAATGAAGGAGAGGAGCCGACAAAATGGTGGAGAATCGCACTTCTCCGCAGGATACTGCCTGTCCAATGTCGAGCCTCAGGGCAGGTAAGAGGGGCATATACGAGGGCAACAGCCAGTGCTATGCCCAGGTACCATGGGAGCACAGGTGCATGATCTGTGTAAGTACTTTTGTACTTAATTAGGCATTTGAGCATTTTAACGGCATTCTGCTTCTAGCCTCCTCAGAGAGGCGCAGAACGCAGTTAGCCATCCAAAATAGTTTGATGGTATTTATATTTATTTTTAAAAAGTTACTTTAATATTGATTGTAGTAATTTCGAAATGGTTATTGGGTTTATAGGAGAAAAGGGTAGGGATATTTTAAAAGTATTTTTGTGTACTTTTTTTAGTTTAATTTGTAAGTTTTTAATTTGTTGATGCCAACATTTTTAAATCTAAAATTTAAAATAAAGTGTAACCGTAATAAGGTTTTATTTTTTTCAATAATGTTTTAATTTGAATAAGTTATTTAAAATTGTTATTGAATGCTTGAAGGTTTCCTATTTCTACAATTTATTAAATGTAATAATTATTTATTTCATTTTATGTTTAGGTTATGTTGTTTTATGCATATTTTGTGTTTGTGATAACTAAACGGGAAATGTTTAAAAAAGTGTATTCATGTATTATTTTAATACTTAGTTAAGTTTTCTTAAATTATAAATTCTTTTTAATTTCTTTTAATGAAAAATGTAAAATGTATTTACATTTATTTTGTTTAAAAATGTGTATTTGTTACATATCTTAGTTAAAAATCAATTTGATCTGTTTAATGAGTGTCTTTCATTTAAAAGAAAACTGTTAATAATATTTTTAATAGTGGGAGGCTGGGTTTATAGGGTAATAGGGTGGAGAGCTTTTCAATGCATTTGTTATTAGATTTATATTTTATTTAGTGCTTTACTGTTATATTGTATTTCGTGCTGTAAGTACTGTATTTGCAATTTTTTTAAACAAATGTTACATTTAAAAAGTAAGTGTTAATATTGCAATTTTTATGCTAACATTTGAATTATAATTCTACATTATTTATTAAATATGTTTACATTTTTAAATTAAATGACATTTTTTATTTATGTGTTTAAAATATCTTATTTTTGTGCATGTCCATTTAAGATAGTTTAATGTTATGTATAGTTCTTTTAAAAAATGTATTGTAATGTTTATTGTATTTATTTGTAAAATGTATTGATTTTTCATTGTTTAAGTAAAAATATATAATTATTAACATATTTAGTAGAAGGATGCTGGGTTTATAATGGAAAAGGGTGGAGAGACTTTTAAAGTATTTTTGTGTAAATTTGTTTTAGTTAAACATTTTTGTCTGATTTATTATTTGTAACATTTTTAAATGTAAAATTTTAAATATATATGTAAATGTTAAAAAATATGATTTCATTGTTTATAATATTGTCATTTTAATAATTTAGGGGCCCATTATGATGTCGGGCGGAAGCACTACCGCCGTGCCATCGGAGGCAAAAACCGCAAGTTACCGTCCGCCAGCTACGGCCCACACGCCTGCCAAATTTGGATGTGAAAAGTCAGCCAAACACCGCCCGTAAGCCAGCTACGCCGCCCGCCATCAAAGTGCGCCCGTCCACGTAGCGGCGTGAGCCAATGGAGACACACCGTCCGACGAAATGACGTACCGCCCGGCGTACAAATTACGATGCCACAACCAAACAGCTCCCCCGGCAAAGAGACACCGCACGAGATACCAAGGCGGAAACTCGACTGCTGAGTACGGAGACCAAAAAGGCGGCCCACCCCGAAATGAATCCTGCACTCCAGGCCATCCCCATGCTGTACCTGATGCACCACCTAGGAGTGAACGCACTGCAGCGACGCAGGTAGGCAGACACACAACAAGGGTACGCAAACACTACACACAATGCAAGGGCGGAAAAAATGTACAAGGGCCCCCCAGACACCCCTGTGTGGACAGGACACATCCACCACTGTACCCACACATGTCCCACCTGTCAAAATGAAACAACTCGCAACATCCGGGCACCCACTACCCGGGACCAGGAAGTGACGTCCCCGTCACGGCACCGCAGCGCAGCGGCGATGACGCAGGTACACATGCGCACAACGCAGAGGCCAACGACAGCGCCATGCATGGGCTGCACACAAACACCACAGGGTCACAACTACACACCCCACACACCAGCCCCACCCTGAAGGCACATGTCACGTGGCCTTCCTGCATCAGTCATGTCCCCAACCGACAACTCACAGTTGTCAACCTGATGTCACACAAGTGTCCCGAACAGGGGAGTAATGTGATGGCAAAATAGGACACACCCTTGTGTGCAAAACATGGCGAAGCACACAGCGGCTGCTACATAACAGCGCAGAATATGGACCTCATCCGCAAAAGGCACGCCAGTACCATCCAAAAATACCTATACCATCCTGCTTGCAATATCAAGACATGCAATGTACAAAATTGAAAAACCCTGCTGCCTGAGAACAGGTGTTTCCAATTACTACACCAACACAGAAGCCCCAATGTATAGCGGAAATGCAATGTCCCGCCCACACACGGGAGAGCAGATAGCACTGAATGGCCTTCCATTCCTACTCTGAAATCACCTTGCAACAATTTATGCAGGAGAATGGAGCCATTGTACCAACAAGAAGCCAAACAGAGCCATGCAGAGTAAACCGTCCACTGGCAGATAGCGCCCAACATGAAAGAAAGTTAATAACACAAAAAAGAAATTATACCACTCCTCCATGTGGGTCAAATGCAAGTAATCTGGAAGGAGTCAGACACCACTGGCCTTGACCATTCATTGAAGCATGTGGGATGAGGGCCTGAGTCCTCCGCCCAAGCTATAACCCAAGTCCTGCCTCCGTACAACCATTCCAGAATTCCCAGCATCGTCGGAGGTTGCACTCTGCTGACTGCACAGGCAGCCGGAGCACGCCATCACATCGCCCTGTAGCAAAATGGCTGTTTCACCACTGCTTCCCAACTACGCTGGACAGATGCAGCTGTACATTGAGAGCTTGCTACAGATAGTGGGCTGTGAAAATCTGGCTATGCTGAACGTAAGTTACCGAGTAACTTACCGCATTGCAATGTTCAGCTGCGTCATCCCCGTTTTCTACTGTCGGAGGTGTCCGTTCCACTGTCCTGTGGATTTATGTCTCTCCAACCCGGCATGTCCAAAGGCGGACTTGGTACACTTGTTTGCACCCCTGGACGCCCACGACAGGATCTGTTCAGTGTATGGGGGCATGGCGTATGTGGCTGCAATCGGACACACACTGCAATGGGACCAGTGTGCCTCCACACAACGTATTCTGGATCACAGTTTCATTGAATGTCATCCAACATGTCCCATCAGGCTTCTACAAGGGACAACTTACGATGAACACGTTGCCAGCCACCATCCGCTTCATTGGATGGCATCCATGTTTACCACCAATGCCATGGATGCCCTGCTGGAAGGTATCGCATACCTGACAACTTGTCAATTCATCGGGCCCCGACTCAATACCCCCAATTGAACAATGATGCTTGACTTTCGCACGGACTGGGCAGTTAGCTGTACAACAACTATACCATACAACCTGCAACAAACACCTCACCATCAACTCCACTGCCATGACATCGGACATTTTCTGGACATGCACTCTGTTCCTCACCATATCCCGTATCTCTGCATGAACAGGGGGAGGCAGAGGTATGGGACTTGTGAACAGTAACCACATGAACAACAATGCCATAATATGTATTCAGCGCACCTGAACACATGCACCGGTCAGTGCACACTAATCTGTCTGCTGTATTACGTGAGAACTGACACCTCACCATCGTCTGTACTTCCGTGCCAGGACTTTTGCATGGACAACAAATGCAACACCCAACAACATGACCCCAGTGATTGTGTCATGTTCAGTAGCCACCACATTGCAACAACTAGTGAGACGCTGCTGCATGCATGTAGGCTCATGCTCTGATGTCACCTCTGACGCAGGTGTGTCGTAGTTACTATTGTAGTAAACCTGTACCATGGAACTGAGATGTACTGTGCCTATGATGTCAAGCTGTCTCGTAGGCAAAATGAATACGGTCTGTGTCATAGTCTAGAGCTCTTCAGTAATGAGCAAATGCACTTTAGCATAGCAGGGGCAAGGCAGTTGTAACTCTGAAGCCTTCATCCCACAGTCAACAACTAATCACATCTACCCGTACCCCCTTTTGTATGTGTAATCATGCTAAGTATATCCTCCACATGCATTTTGCTGCCAGTAGTGTCCACTATACTGCATCACAGAGGACGTAAGTCCAAATACATGCCTTGAAGCAAATATGTGACTCTGCTGAATTATTTTACGAAGACAAGTACGAATGAGAGAGGATGAGAGTGTGTGAAGTACACGAGAGTCGTGAGATGACCATGTAGTCTAGTGTCATTGGATGTCAAGGCATATGAGTTGCCGCAACAGTGGACATAGTGAAATACTACAGCTCGTGGGCCTGGACTGGTCAGACTCTGACGTGGCCCAACAGATCATCACATGAACACTGACGGCCTGGGCACTACAAAGCACAGTCCTACATATGTGTATAATTGGCTTCACAGTCTGACATCACACTCATCAAGCAAAAGTAGGAGCCACGCAAAAGCATGCTACAGCAATGCATGACAAAACACACAGACAATATCAGTGTGGGTGGGCAGGACTGCACAGTGAGTAAGAACTGCAGAAATTCACATACATGCTCAATTGAACAAGGCACAATCTTGACAGTCACACACCCTGCAGACACACAATGTCCGAAACATATCAAGTAGGAGTCATCCTGAACTGCAAGGACACACCCACACACTGCACACTGTGCAACATACAACACACACATGTGAACACATTCGCAGACCTGAACACGGATACAAACATCCACCATGGGCCTGGGTAACACGTGTGTAGTCGACATTGCCAGAGCGCACACACACACACCAACACTACCCCAAAGTCACACCACTCACACCACACACATCTACACCTCCCAAATGCACACATTGAAAGTAAGCCATGTGCCCAGGCTCAATGTACATCACAAGACTAACATACACCTACACTGCTGGCCACACAGCAAGAAGGCTCACACATACCCGCATACTCTGCACATGCTACCTGTCATCCTGTGGCTAGACTCACACCCTGTGCTTTACTTGCACGCAAACATGACACGGATACATTTCCCCAGAAATACCACCAAATACATGCAGACAATCCATGTCACAAAAATGCTTATTCATCACACACACAAGTAGCAGAGTCTGAAAGAAGTGAAGTCCCTGCCACATGTACAACACATTGGAATGTGAGACCAGACATTGCAATTGTTGAGGTACCATACACGGCATGTGCCTCACATAACCATGCACACACAGCAACAACTGCAATAAGCAACTACACAGACACAACCGACTACAGGAACAACAGCATCCAGTCACAGATTACATAGACAGGTGGCAAAATTGATCAACCCCAGGGACAGTGGCCAGTTCGATGTGCTGAGTAGTGACACGAAAAGCTGCGTATGCAATGTGTGTGAGTGTACCCTGCCATGGCCACCAACACTGCCATGGCAGTCACAATTGCCAGTACAACCACCACTGTGTCACAGGTAGATGTGTGAGTGTGCCTACCATTCAAACAGGATGCCAGTCCGACTCGGAGCTGCCTGTGTGCTACGGGACAGTTGGAGGTCCGCCCCTGAGAGAGAAGCACAACTGTGGAAGACACACATGTGGCGTGTGTAGCGGGAGTTCCGCTTGGCCCAGGTGGGTGGGTGGCACGGGTAGGTGCACACATGCATTGTTGAAACAGACTGTGTTGGGAGGATTCCAGAGGGCTAGATTTCCACTGTGTTGGGTATTTGTAAAGACCACCTGTCTGGGGATGAATGTGAACTTGTGTGGGCACAACAGGTGGGCACACAATCAATGCTGCATCAGGTGTAGACGTTAGCCCACCCTCTGGGGACATGCTGGATACTGCTGTGCATCTGCCAGGCCTTTGCCAAGGCACTCACATCCCCTGTCCACCAGGTGTACCCCCTACATTGTCCACCTGCACAGGCTACCCAGGGCACGGGATGGCAGTGGAGCTTGGTGGGTGGGAGGTCATGGCGCCCTTCTCCTGGTCACATCTCGCAGGCAACACATTCTCATTGTGTAGCATGGCACAAGTCCTAAATAAGTAGAGGGGGGACGCAGACGTCACAACAGGAAGTGACGTCACGAAAGGTGGCTTGCACCATCAGACTTATTGCCTCCCTTCGCCCACCCCTTACATGCGATTGCAACAGAGAAGCCAGTGCGTGCACAAGCAGCTCCGAGCTTGCCCCAGAGAGGCCAAAGAGTGAATGTGTGGGTCCATTTGCTCCAGTTATCGGGCCCACGGTAAAATTAGTGGTGGGACGCCGTCCACCTGCGTGGTACCCCGACTCGAGACCTGGTGTGCAGGCAAAGTGTCCTATTGGCTTTGCGATATGTGTGAGTTGCATGACACTCATTGGCGGGGGATGGCTCGGAGGCCCGTCACCCTGAGGCCCATATCTCACCACATGGGTCCCTTGTCAATGGCAGCGGTTGTAATGACCATGCACGCCGGGGTGGGTCTACATTTCGTCTGGGATTTTGTTTGCGGCCTGGCCCGCTAGGGCAGCTACAGCCCCTGTGTGTTGCATGTGGTGTATCCAGACTCCGGAGGCTGTCATGCATTGTCACTGTTGTCCAGGTCTCGAGTCGGGGTACCACGCGGGTGGACGGCGTCCCACCACTTATTTTACCGCGAGACAGATAACTGGGGCAAATGGACCCACACATTCACTCTTTGGCCTCTCTGGGGCGAGATCGGAGCTGCCTGTGCACGCGCTGGCTTCTCCGATGCAATCGCATATTGGGGTGAGCGAGGGGAGGCAATGAGTCTGACGGTGCAAGCCACCTTCCGTGATGTCACTTCCTGTTGTGTCGTCAGTGTCCCCCCACTTCTTCTTTTTAGGACTCGTGCCCTGCTGTTGTCAGATGTGCCACATCCCAGGGGGGTGGAGAAAGGGTCAGGAATGTCAGCCTGAGATTGGCCCAGTTGAAGGCCCACCTTGACTGGGGGGGACAACCATTGGACAGTCTGGTGTAGCCCACCCACGCGTACATGTGGGCCCTCCATGAACTATGTCACCTGCGGCAAAGTGATGTCATGGGCAATGACGTTATTGAGGAGAGCTGTCTGCCCCACGCAGAGATGGCGCATCAGCTCAACAGACCCAGCACTGAGGGCAGCAGGGGTCACATGTGCAGGGGCAGCTGTGCCTGGTGTGAAGGACACTCTATCCTTCATCCCTGTGCCGACACGTGTTGCACCAGTGGAAGTAGATGGGAGGGCGGGCATTGGCCTCCGAGTGGCTGAAGAGGAGCCAGAGTCCACGTCCCCTGTGTTAGCAAACATGGATGCATCACCTCTGTCCTCAGATGACACCGAAATTGCCGTCTCGGCCTGTGATTCATCCAGCACACGGCTGGCCCCTCCGAGGCGCTGGTCACATCTGTCTCACTCAGCACCTGTGCAGCTGCTACATCCGATGCCACACCACTGTTGACCATCCCCTGTCCCTCAGCACCCACGGGAGATGCCACATGAGAGAGAGCGAGGTGGCCTCACTCATCTGGCATCAAGTAAACAGACATGTGCAAGGGAAGCAGCACAGGACATACCCAAATCAACATGTTGCACGATACCTGTGCAATTGCATACAGCCACCACAATCAACACATAATGGCTGGCGTACAGTAAATGAAGCCGCTAATAAGTGGCACATGTGTTGTGCACATAGCACTACACCCGGCCTGTGTCACCCTGCGACCATAGCCACAAATCGCACTGTGCACAGCCACTGTCCTGATGGTGGCAAGGATGACCACTACGTAATTAGGCCAGAGACATACCTGCATGGAGCAGAATGTGAAACCACTCAACCACTCACACAGACTGCAACATGACAGGCCACAATGGCCATGAACCCATGCCATCCACCTGTCGTTCACACGAGCACAACTGCTGTTGCACAGTGTGCCGGATGTGTAAGTACCAGAAATATGAGGTGAGGCATCGCACAAATATGACCGAACGAAATCAGAGTAGGCACAGTGCCTCTAACATACATGTGAATTGCCACTCCAGCCTACTACAGGTTGTTCCTGAGGGCTACGACTCTGAGTGCATTGAGAATGCAGAGTGCTCAAATTACATCTTGAGCCTCAGGACTAGCATATGCATGTCAGATGCATACAGCACAGAGTACACTTACAACCCACTGCATCACACAACAAACATCACATTACCCAGATTATGGGTAGACTGTGGACACATGCTGCCTATCACAGCAAAAGACACCATCCCACAATACTGTACACTTGCTTGCTGCTCATGCCCCTACAAACATGCATCCGGCACAGGCTGTGTGACTGTCAAGATGCAGACCATTACTTGTGAAATGCAACGCCGTGCTGACCTGACAATACGAGTGGGCATCCCCCGATTCGTTATCGCCACGTAGTAGCTCATCCGGCAGATGACGTCGCACCCTTTGTGGAATTGGCTGCACTGTCGGTCACACATACACAGAGGCATCAACTTGGTTGCAATGGCTCATCACAAGCCCTTGGGCTGGAGGACTTCCAACTGCAGGGATGGTACACGTGAGGCTTGGAATATCACTCATACACTTCTCAACATCACCCACATCCACCAATCACAGTGGCATGCTGCTGACCCATCACAAATACTCCGAGACGTGCAACAGAGCCAAGAAGTAATCGGACATGGCCTAACAGCATGTGTACACCACACGTGAATGCATGCTGGTGGGAGTGTGTACACAGTACCTGTCCATCCCATTCACATGCAGGTTGCCAGCACATTGAGCAATGTGTAGTCTGCCCACATCTAATGTCCATTGTCAGGTGGACCAACACATAGATCACAAGGCAACACATCTTTGTGGGTGGACTCACTGTGTCAAACACTGCGCAGCCCTCAACGTACTCGGCCTGTGAATGGCTCACCCCGCAATGGAGGTCACATTCAGTGCCACTATCTCTCACACACATCCCTATCACAAGGCATGGTGTATCCAATCGACAGGGCTGAGTTTGCGCATTTCAGGAGAGTCCTGAACAAAAGACACATGTAACCCACTGTACAGTCAGTGTTGTCTCCTTCTAGGATTGTGCGGTCAATGTGCAGCCCAGGTCTGCTGAGACTGAGAAGGCCAGCAGGCACCCAGCCAGCCATTCACACAAGCAATAACTGCCCTGAGTCCTGCATTGCCAAGTGGCTGCGTCACTGGATGTCTGACATGAAAATGCCATGTACCACCACTCGGGAGGGACATGCATGGGAATGCGCCAGAGAGCCTACATACCCCTTCCACCTGTAGTAAGCATGGTGAGCAGTGCATGTTGGTACCCCACAGGCTCTGCCTCATAGTGCTGCGGATCAACGACATGTGTGTCCCCCACATGCACTCCCACACACACTGTAGTTGTCTTTCACACACAACTTTTGCTATAAATAGCCTTGGGCAGTGTGCGTGGAGCTCGGAATCCAGGATCTCCAGCTCCTCGCTGGTGAGTAGACCTGGACATATCTTCAGAGTCGTCGACATGTAGGTGGACATGTGGCAGCAGCGGCAGGTGTTGTTGAGGGATGCCAGGCAGCAGTCCCTGGAAGCTGTGGTAATGCCGGTCTCCCTCCCACACTCATATAGCCCCCTGGGGCTGTTTCAGTGGGTCCAAGCTGCTGCAATTGGTGTACCATGTCTGCCTACTTCAAATGCACACAATGGCCTGCTCCGACCTGTCCCGGTACGCATACCTCTATAGTCGAACACGCAGGGTGCAACCGCGAGGGCCATTGGAGTTGGCCTCAAGGGCCTGGCCCATGGCGGGTACAGTCCGCTGGTGCCATGTGGACTCCACAGTTCAATGTGCGCCATGCATTTGCAGGTGTGGCCATGACTTGTGTGTGGGAGCATGTCCACACTAGACAGGGCCACTTCATGCTGTGTGCATAGGCATTGACGGACAGTGCTCAGCCTCCACATGTCTGTTGGCACATCATCATGTACACATTAGCATGGGAGCATGGGATGTGCATATGCACACACATGCCATATTTCTCAATGTACATCTCCCACTTGGCACGTGCAACGTTACGTGTCACTTGTGATGTGTATTTGCATTCACACAGCTGTGTTGTCATGGAGTTGTCAATGTGTACCTGTCAATGTGTGTTGGAGGTGTGATACGTACAGTGCTGTACATTGGGTGAACTAGGGACATCATTGACTGTCTCATATCCCGTTGTGCAACAGGACCCACTTGTTTGGGCCGCTCAGCCTGTGTACATTGTGTTGTTGGTGTGTGCCATACTCACCCAGCCTCGGAAGCTGTGTCAGGCACAGCAGCTAGGTATATTGCCGTGGTGTTGCCGCTTCCCACATATGCAGTCTGATATCATCATCATGCCTTACAAGCTATTAAGCCCTAAATCCACATGTGCATGCTCATAGCAATGGTTTGTGTCAGTGGTCATTGCTATTGGTAAGGGGACCTGTGTACGAGTATTGTAGCTGTGCTGTCCCTACTTGTCAGCTCTTCTGTGATTCTATAGCTTTGTCAGTAATTTTGGTTTTGTGTATGTGAAAATGCCATGTGTTGTGTTGCATTGACATGTGTCCACTTCCATCTGTCCTAGGAGGAGACCAAACATACATCGCCCCTACCAATTGCTGGCAGACATGGAGGATGTGGAGGTAATCCGGAAATTCCGGCTGGACCGACCCACCCTGCATTACCTATGTGCCTTGTTGGAACCCCACCTTCGTCCTCGCAGGGTGTATCCAACTGCATTCACCCCCACGGCTAAGGTGATGGCTGCACTGCATTTTTTCGCCACAGGATCATTCCAACACACAGTGGGCAGTTGAGGTGGGATGTCCCATCCCATGTTCAACATGGTGCTACGGGATGTCCTGTCAGCTATGATGCTGTACAGGAACCGTTACATTCGATTCCCCAGGGCTCGTGATTTGGCGGCAGTGAAGGGTGCTTTCTATGCCCTTGGACGGATCGCACACGTTGTTGGTGCAATTGATTGCACCCATGTTGGCCTTGTTGCACCACAGGCCATGGAGCACATTTATCGGAATCGCAAGCATTTCCACTCCCTGAATGTGCAAGTGGTGTGCCTGGCGGACATGGTCATCACACACGTATGTGCGAAGTTTCCAGGATCCGCACATGACTCGCACATCATGCGCAACAGCATCCTTCCACGTCTGATGACCAATCTGCAACCGGACCGTGCATGGATTGTTGGTGAGTATGCATACTCGTGTAGCATGCTGGGTGTGACATGCTGTCTTGTATCCTGTTGGAATTGCAACGATTCTCTGTGTTTCTCACACCCAGGTGACTCAGCATATCCTAACGGGCCTTGGCTGCTGAGCCAATTACGTCATCCTCGGACACCAGCTGATGTCAGATACAATGAGGCACATGGGAGGGCCAGACGTGTGGTGGAGCGGACTTTTGGACTCTTGAAGTCCAGATTCAGATGCCTGGACCGCACCGGGGGTGCACTGGTGTACTCACCACAGAAGGTGTGCCAGATAGTTGTGGCATGCTGCATGCTGCACAATCTGGGGATTCGCAGGCAGATCCCCCTGATAGTGGATGATGGTGATCAGCCAGGGCCCCCGCCTGCAGACCAGGACGGGTCCAGTGACGAGGACAGTGGAGAGGAGGAAGCTGTGAATGTGCGTCAGCAGCTCATCGCCCGCTACTTCACTTGACGGTGTTGACCATGTACGACGGGTGATGTTGCTGTAGTTGTGTAGGTGTATGTGTGCATTGTCATGGTGGCCTATTGTTCACTGAGTGCTGTGTGGCAATGGTCCATGTCCAGGGTAGTATGCCACTGACAGTGGCTGTAGCATTGTGCCCTGTTGCTCTGTGAGATGTGTGTACATTGCTTAAACTTGTTGACAAGTACTGTGTGATGAGTGTGTGACACACACATTCAATGGACTCTTGTTCTGTTTTTCACCCCTAGGTCCCTACAGCCTCTCCTGGCCTATTGACATACCACACTCCAGATGCATTTCTGATCATGGTGACGGTTGCACATCCTTGATTAAACACAGAGCAGATACAACAGAATGTGATCCAGGTGTATTTATTTACAGCGGTGACATGTGATTGTGGGCAAGGTGATCACAAAAGTGGTGCATGCTGAAACAATGAGTTGACGGTCATGACTGCGTGATGGTCAAGGTGTGCCGATGTTGTTCTATGTCCACAGTCCAACAGACACATGCCATTCACATGGCAGTGTGGGGTAGGATCGTAGTCCAAGTGAATGCAGTAGGTGGCCACCGTGGCTGGCTGACTCACTGGCGTCTGGAGCGTGCAAAGTCCTCTCTGGACACCTGTTTTCTCTTCGGATGGCCCCTTCCACGTTTGGGAGGGGGGGTTGTGTTGGTGGGCTGCTGGTGGTGGCTGAGGACTGCCCACTCGCTGTGGATGCAGGGGAACTGGATGTTGCACGGCCCTGCGCCACAGCAGGTGGTGGCGGAGGTGGTGTGGCTGGCCTTGATTGGGCCCTCACCACCACCATTAGCTGGCCCATGAGGTCGACAAGTTGGTCCATACGGGTCACGAATTGGCCCATATGGGTGTCCATGGACCTCAACACCCCAAGGACTTCCCGAGTGTTGGCAGATGACCTGGCCCATTGTCCTTGGGCCTCTTCATAGGCCCCAAGGACTCTGGCGATGTGCGGCAGGGCTTGGCTCCCAGGCTCTGATGGCGTTGGCCTGACCCTGCTCCTCCCACCAGAACTGCTGCCACCGACCTGCCCACTCGCCACATTGGTCACCCCGGGCCTCGATCTGGCTCCCAGGGTCGAGCCCGATGGGCGTACCACCCCTTGCGCAGGTTGAGTGGTCAGGGAGGGCCTAGTGGTGGTGGTGGTGGTGGTTGCGGCGGTGGTGGTGGCTGCACTGACCGTGGCAGCAGGGGTCTGGGACTGGTCAGCAGCCCTGGGTGATGGGTTGGTGGGTAGGGGGGGCCTGGGGAGCGGTTGAGCCCTGCCACACCAGATGTGCCTTGTCAGGGGTCCTCGTCCGAAGAGGTGTCCAGGTCTTCCACATCCGTGAGTCCGGGTCGGGGGCTTGTGGACTGGCTGTGCCGGCTGCTGTCTCCCTCTCCAGCATCGAGCTGTTCGGCACCTGTGGGGCATATAAGAGAGGTTATTGTGTTGCACCTTGCAAAGTTTGTATTAGTTGTCTGACATTCACAGTTTGTGCACTGTTGTGCACAGATTTCCCAGATGCGTGTGTGTGGATATACAATGTGTGTATGCGTGGGCAAGGCAATGGAATTGTGTGATGTGATCATATGGCATGGGACAGATTTGGAATGCCAATGGGTGTGTGTTGCTGTACACCTACATTTTGTGGCTTGGGTGTATACGGGGTACAGCCCCATCAACGCTTTTGTGATGTAATATGGTTTTGGGGGTCATATGAAACGATTCGGCACGCAGATTGAAAATGGGGTACAGCCCCATCAACGCTTTGGTGATGTAATATGGTTTGGTGGTACGTAATGTGACATTTGGGTGCAGAAGGGGACATGTGGTTTGGCCACAAGACACTACAGGGGCAAAGGTGTGTGTATGTCTGACACAGCCAGCATATCTGCTCAGTGTTGTCATTTTGGGACATTACGCTGCAAGCATTGTAGTGAGTGAGTGCTGGTTATGTGCCACACGACGTATTGCAGATGGGACAATTCCTTGGTGTGCGTGCTACCCTCAGCCATGTGCAGCAATGCAGTCCTCTTGGGGTGTTGACTATATTGGGTATGTTGTACATCACAATGTGACATGCGCTTCAGACACTGCAGACACATTTGTGGTCATCTGCAAGATTCTTTGCTGCACTGCTGTATATGGGTCAGCTGTTTGGATGATATACCTTTCATGACACTGGGGCTGAGAGATGAGATGGGTGACATTTTGAATGTGCATTGTGTAGCTGTGGGGTTCATGGGTCCAGTGGTGTATGTCACATTACTGGGGTTCCACTCTGTTACATTGAGACAAGATGGACTTACATGGGTGATATTGTACAATGTCAACGAAAAAAGCAGATACAACTACATGGACTAGACTTCGGTGGTGTTGCTGATGTGTGTGATGAGTGGCACAGTGCACGCCATGTGGGTCAGTACTCCAGTGAGACTTGTGCATGCAGACGTGACTCCTTACGTGTTAGTGTATTTGAGATGGCTCATGTGGGCTATGACTCTGTAATTCATGTCCGTGTGCACATTCGTCACATGATTATGACAGGGAGCAGTGCTACCTGTTCCTCTGCTACGTGACATGTCCCAAATGTTAGTCGTAATACAGTCCTCATGCCTACAGACACCCCGCCCTGTACAGTAGTCTACCTACTTGTTGGTTTGGAGGGCGCAATGCAATGGATGCTACATGGTTATGAGAGGGAGGGGTGCTCCATCTTGCTGGTCTGTGGGAGTGGGGGCGGTGTTGTGAGTTGTGGTGATGGCTTACCACCCACAGACACCCCTCCATGTAGGGAAAGATATCTACCTGTCGGGTGAAGGTGTGCACTGCAATGGATGACACATGGGTGTGGGGAGTGCTCCATCTTGCTGCGCTGTAGGACTAGGGGCCTGGTGGGTGTTGTACTTCAGCAGTCACCCCTCCGACCCACGGACTTTGTGTTAAGGCTACTTACCTGTTACTTGTTGGTTAGTGCAGCTATGGCTGACACATGAGTGTGGGTGTGGGCGGTGCTCCTTCTGGCACATCTGGAGTACAAGGGGACCTGGTGGGAGTTGCGGTGCTGGCTGACTGTACACATGCCCCCATGGTTTTGTTAGTTGGTAGCTTTGGGCTGAGTGTGTGGGAGTGTCTGTTGCATGTGTGAGTGATGTCTTGTGGATTGTGTACTGGACATGGGTGTGTTTGTCCCTCGGAGCTGTGGCATTCTGGTAGTGCATGACAGTACATAGCGATGTGCTGGTATACATTTGTTTGTACTTACCAGCCTCCACTCCCCCTGGTATTCCGGTGAGACTCTCCGGATGTAGGATGCCTCGCACCTTCTCCTCCCACGCCTTGAAGGTCTTGAATAGCGCGGGATTTCCTCTGCCAGTCCTGTCAGCCAGCTGACGATTCTTGGCCTCCTTCTTCCTGAACACGCTTTTCAGGTCGTGCCACCTCTTTGTGATTTCAGCTTGGTTGCGTGGCACGTTCCCGACTGCATTCACCTGGTCTACGATCCTGCTCCACATTCTGTTTCTGGTGGCTACTGGTGTCTGTTGGACCTGGTTCCCATAGATTTGTGGGTGCACCTTGATGATCTCGTCGACCATGACCGTCAGCTCAGTGGAAGTGTACTTGGGCATTCTTTGTGTTGCCATGGTGTGTGGTTTGGTATTTGTGGTGCTGGTGCGGTGTGTGTGTGGTGTGTGATGTGCAGGGGGTTAGTGGGGCCGGTGTTTGGTGGTGGTGGTGGTGGTGGTGGTGATGGGTGTGATGGGTGCGTGCGTGTGGTGTGCTGCTTTCCTTTGTGGCTCTCTGTGTTCTCTGCTCTCGTCTTTGCTTTGTAGTGGTGCAAGGGATTGTGGTCTGTGAAGGGGCTGCTTTTTACTTACCTATGTGGGTGTGTCATGATGGGCTGTCGTTTTCAGGTGTGTTGTGGCTGGTGTTCTGGGATTTGTAGTTTTTTTGTTTTGCCAGGGGGGATGTGTCTTTGGAATGTGTTCTGTGTTTGGGTATTTGGGCGTGGGTTGCTGTGTGGACTTGTTGGCCATGTTGTGTGTGTTTCTTTGGCTCCGCAGATGGTTTCCGTGCACGGACGTGGCCGCCAGGGCTTCCGCCGTGTCAGTTTTCATCACTGTTGTTAACGATGGCGGGCGGGGAATATGTGGATTTACCGCGCTCATGTCGGGGAGATCATAATTTCACGGCCGGTGTCTCGGTCGTCAGAGCGGGCGGTTTTGGGTTGTCGTGCGGGTTTGCGTCCGTGGCGGACGGATGATCTTCTACTCGGACATGGACGGGTGGTATTTTGTGTGTTTTTGACGCCGCGGGCGGTGTTCGCTTCGCGACATCGTGATTGCTCGGTCGGTATTCAGACGGTGTAGGCGGGCGGTTTTTAAGGCTATGGTAGATGGCGGATTTTTACCCCGGTTATCGTAATGGACACCTTAATTAGTTATAAAATGTTATTTAGTTTACATTCTTTTATGTATATTTTGTTTCTGTAATAAATGAAAGGGAAATATTTAAAAATATATCCATGTATTATTCTGATATTATAAAAAGTATTGTTTGTGTAAATTATAATTAAATTTTAATTTGTTTTAATAGAAAATATATTTTTAACATTTATTTTGTTAATAAAATGGTGTACTTGTTATACATTTTAGGTGACATTTAATTTTATGTGTTTTAATTTGTGTTTTTAATTTTAAAGAAAATGAATAATAATATTTTTATTAATGGTATGTTGGGTTACACAATGGAATAAGGTGGCGAGATTTTTGAAGTAATTGTTATTAGATGTATATTTTATTTAATATGTAACTGATATATTTGATTTATTTTTTAAGTTTTTTGTTTGCACTTATTTTTTAAAACAAATGTTACATTTTGAAATGTAAGTTTTATTATGGTCATTTTTATGTTAACATTAGATTTATAATTTTCCATTGTTTTTAAATACTTAGAATTAAATTTACATTTTGTATTTATGTATTTAAAATATGGATTATGTTTGTGTATATGTGAAGTGAGCACATGTATACATTGTGTTAATTTGTAATTAAAATATGTTATTTTAACACCTTATTTTTGGTTTTTTTAAATATATATTTTTTAATTTATAAAACAATTCTAAATTAAGTTTATAAGTTATTAGTTTGTAATTCTTTGATACTTATATTATTTGTAAATGTGCTGTGAACAATTAAAATGTTGTAGTTTATAAATACTTCATGTACATTATCATTTTTAGTTTTTGAATATAATTATTTACTTCATTATATGTTTTTGTTTTTAAATGTTTATATTTTTGTTATGTTTTCATTCATTTTTTGAATGTTTATTTTCTCTAGTATTTTGTAAACTGTAAATACTCAGGTCCTTATTAAGTCTACAGCTTTAGTCGTGGTGGCGGCCCATGGACCGCAACACTGGGTGTCTACCCGCCATATTCCGACTATGGCGGTCGGACCACCACACAACCACTGCTGAATGGGGTTCCGAGATCCATGGCAGTCTTGCAGCAGTGTGAGGTGGGTAATATGCTGGTGCCGCTGTGGCATCGCCAAGCATATTACTAGTTTCCTCACCGCCATGAAAAGTGTGGCAGAGAGAAAAGAAAGGGGGCCCTAAAGGGCCTCTTGTTGCCTCTGCGCCATTGGGGTGCATGCAGGTGGGCACATGTTGTGCCCCCCTGGATACATACACCCCAGTTCCTTCAGGGCATGAACTTGACAGTCGATCCACTACAGGAACTGCCTTTGACGCTCCCATTGTGGTGCCTCTTTTAGAGGCAACATCGTGGGACCGCCATAGAACTGCCCGCCAGAGACTTTAAAAGTCGTATTCTGGCAGGCGGTCTATTTTGGTGGTCTTGGAGAGGGGCGGCGGCATGGCGGTCCTGCTCTAAGACCGCCAAAGTCAAAATCAGGCCCATAATGTAAATTATATTTATTTGATTTTTATTGTTGTTTATGACTTTGAAAAATAATGTATTGTCTCATAGGAAAAATGAAATGTTACCCCTGTAGTGTCCAACACCTTCCCCAAATTAGTTTTCATTGGAGTGGGAATAGTAAGAGTGAGAATAGCAAATTTAACCCCTTTAGTGTCCAATACATGTTCCCCAAAATGGTCTAGCTTG
This sequence comes from Calotriton arnoldi, assembly GCA_963921515.1. NCBI lineage: Eukaryota > Metazoa > Chordata > Amphibia > Caudata > Salamandridae > Calotriton > Calotriton arnoldi. The sequence goes on from CAWUFW010018078.1 coordinate 152,493, forward strand.
GAGTGGGAATATTAATATTAACCCTACCAGTGCCTAACACCTTCCTCAAAATGGTTTACATTGAAGTGGGCATAGTACATTTCACCATTTCAGTGTCAAACGACTTACACTTTCTGCATAATAGTTGGTAGTTGGTACTTTTGTGCAGTGTGTAGTTTTTAAGTTATTAATCAATACATGTCAAAGTTTTTTTACACATTTTTTATTCTTGTATTTTATTTTTTTATTGAAAGTATATTTTTATTTTTAAGACATACTTTTTTGCATAGAAAAGAATCATTTTCACTTAACCTCATACTCCCTCCTTACCTCTCTGCTCCCTTAGTCCACTCCTTACCCTTAATCCATTATTTGTATAAGCTTAACCTTTTGCCCTTACTACTTGGCCTTAACCACTTATCCCGTTGACACTAATCTTTTCTATTAACCCTACAACCTTACCCATATCCCCTTGCTTTTATACCCTTATTCTTTTGCCCCCTTTCTCCTTTATTCTTATCCAAATCCCTAACCCCTCTTTCTTAATCTTTAACCGTAACCCCTGACCTTTAACCTAACCTGTACCCTTAATGCTTTGCCTTTACACCCTTAACCTCTTACCTCTTTACCCACCACCCTAAACCCCTTGCCATCTTTTCTTTAGTCTTACCCACTGAACCATACCTTTTCACCATAAACCCTGAGCCCTTACCCTTACTTTCTTATCTCCTAGCCTCTTACCCTTCCACCAAACCCCCTAATTCCTTAACTCCCGTAGTCCATTATCCCCTTAACCCCCAAACCCTAACCTCCTAACCTCAATCCCAGTACCCTAACCCCCCTTACACTAACCGCTTTAATCATATTCTTTCCTTTGAGACCTTCCTGATAACATCATTCCCTTTACCTCTTACCCTTACCCGTTTATGCCCTGCCACTTACCATTTGTCACTTTCTCTTACCTTTAAGCCATTACCTAAAAAATGTTATCAATAAAATATTACTAATGTAGTTTTTCATTGTATCACTTACTGTGAATTGATGATGATGATGAGATGGTATATGATGAAATTGTAGTCCACAATAAAATGCATGCAAGCAAATGACATGAAAATGAAATGGATGACAACAAATGATATGTTCCCCATGTGCGGGAATGGTATAGAATGAGGGAACATCTAGGGGCTGGACCCATGCAAGGGGGGATCCATTGCCTAACACACCCTCTGGGGTTCTGTTGGAAACACTTTAATGCATGCCACGCCCTTCCTTATTCAGTGATGATCCATTATAATGGAAAGTTACAGTCTATAGCAAAAGGCACTGTCTGCGAGATAGAACATAGAATGCATAGAGGCAATTTAACAGAGAAGCTCAAGACTCAGCCACCAATGGCAACAAGAAACTGCTCAACATGGAAAAAGTAGTCACATCGCAAAGACTACTATTCAGACCTGGAGGCTAAGTCAAGCAGAAATAACCTGAGCATTGTGAGCATGGTGGAATTCACAAACAGGCAATCTTGAGGAGTACATTGAGAAGATGCTCATCACACATTTTAGTGCTGACAGCTTCTCTTGCCACCTTATTTTTGAAAGGGCACATTAATCATTGTCTCCCACGCCACTACCTGGAGCTTCTGGCCACCCCATTATTGCCTTCCTTCTCAATTTCAAAGACCATTACATGGCTCTACAGCTGGCCACAGAAAGAGGGTCTCTGGTGCAAAAGAGTGAGTCATTTGCCTTCTGCCTGGATTTTACCATGGTTCAGGAAGCCCCTCAAGATTGCAATGAGAGGCAAAGTTCAGGTCTTCAAGCAGCCTAAACATGCAATAACTTTTCTCTGTAAGATGGACTCCCGGGAGCCTGGACACATCAAGAATCCACTGACCTCCGCATCATAAAAGTGAGGACAATGACTAAAATCCTTTAATCTTTTTTTTTTTTTTTTAAATCTTTTTATTAACATTGCTCAAGAGGCCATACATTACAATGAGCATTTCTAATGGTACACAGTGAGGCGGACACAGTACTTCAATAACAATATATTCACGGGGGGATATAAGGCTGAGAAAACCCCCAATAAGATTCCGTTTCCCATGCTCATCCCTCTGTATTTTCGACAGGGCGCCCATATTCTTTCCCATTTCTTAACACGCCCTCTACTTTTGTAGACTGTTTCTTCAGCACGCTGGCACCAATCGAGGTCCCGTCTCCACTCCTCCAGCGTCGGAGGCAGAGGCGCCCCCCACCCCCTGGCAATGTTCCGCTTCGCGATCCCTGCTGCAAGAGCCAACCATATTCTCTCATATCAAAATCCTTTAATCTTGAGCACAGCGGCGTGGTATGCTCAGCGATCATGTCCCCTATACTCTCACTACCTGCCATCCTTTTCCTTGATATTAACATTCATATGATTAATGCCCAGGTTGGGGGGCCTGTGGCAGATCAGATTGAGGGGTCCTGACGACACTTTGGCTGCAATCGCACACTGCAAGGGTGAGTTGCTGTACCTGACCTTCATCTGCTTCACTTTCTCAGTATGCTGTGTTTCCACTGCCATATTCACACTAGTGAAGTGTGTTGGCTGTCACTCATGGTTTCCAGTATGGATAATTTCTTCTTCATGTTCATCACGTTCCTTGCTGAGATGTTGGGGTTATTCTTTGTAAGGGCTGGGGGAGGGAGGTTGGTAAGGCCAAAGAGACCACTGACGGAATTGGGATGTCTGTGCGGGTGGGGGGGGGGAACGTTTCAGGGAATGTTTATATCACATGAATCCAGGGATACCACCTTTGCATCATTGATGCAATGCATGCAAGTATATTGTCCACTCACTCCTCTTGGTCATTGTTGTGGTTGGTAGACTGTTCTCTGGGTCAGGCCTAAACTGTAGGGAACAAGCTTGGTGATAAAAAGCTAATGTTTAACACCTGGAATGTAAGAGGTTTAAACAGCCCACACAAAATGTGCCAGTCCTGGTGTATCTGGATAAATACGTGGAAATCGCCCGATTACAAGAAACCCACTTGCCTGTCTCTTTTGCATGCAATTTGGCAACATCCTGATGTGCGCATAAATATACAGCATCATACTCATCTTTTGGATGAGGAGTGTCTATTTTTATCAGGAGTGTGTGCTTTCGACCACTCCGTTCAATATTGGATGACCATGGTCGATATCTAATAATTTAGTGGGTACTTGAAGGAAAACACATTACCGTTATATGGTCCCAAAATAGGTGACCAGGTGACCCACAGTTTTTTCAAGAAGGGTGAAACAGATGTCTGCTATTGTCACCTCAAATAATTTTGGGGGGGGGGGTTGTTTAATATTTTGTTTGATAGCATATATGATAGATCACGTTTTGCCGGCCACCACTGTCCGGCAGCAACAGTCCAACTAATTGAGATTATTACTACTTACAATCTAGTAGATATTTGGCATACTAGAAATCAGGGTCAGTACTGATTAGCCTAAGGCCGTCCTTTGTCTAGAGTGGCACAGTAGGCTAAAAACAATGGGTTGGAATGCTACCCCGAGTGATTGCCTATAGTAAGGACTATTTGCCCATTCCTCTTATTATCTTTTGTATGGTTGATGTAACTCTCTAAGTGGTCAACGGTATGCCCAGACATTGGTCTCTTGCTCACTGTGCCTTAGGATCAAAGCTAAACCTCGCAGACTATGTCTAACAAGGCTGAAAGTGGTCTGGTTTTGCTTCTGGAGGGGGCTCCCATGGCAGTTGTGAATGGACTACTGATTTGTACTGATTTGCATAAGGCATGCCTTTGTCTAGAATGGCATAGTGGGTGAATACCGATGGGCTTGAATGCTACCCGAGTGACTGCTCAGGGTTAGACTATTTGCAAGCATTTCTTGCATCACCTTTTGTATGATTGATGGATGATGCACATCACCAATTCCTACAACAGCTGTTTTCAACTGTAAAGGTAATAGAAGCAATTCAAAGCTTACCGGACAGCCGAGCTCTAGGTAGGGATGCAATTCCACACAGATTCTATTTGCACATCTCCTGTTCATGACCTACTGTGACTGTTAGATTTGTTTGAGGAGGCACTCATGATGTTTACCCTCTCCACCTCTCTGAGAGAAGCAGTTTTGATCACACTGCCCAAGCTTGACAAACCACCAGATAGATGTGAATGTTATGAGCTGCTGTCATTGATCAGCACATACACTAAATTACTTACTAAGCTAAGCAGAGGGCTAGCAGATCAACAGCACATAATCTACATACCATGTTTGACCTGCTGCACCAGTTGACTCCATTAATAAACAATCCCACCTTGGTCCAAACCTCAGGAAAAAAATTGCTGCCACCTATTTTAAATACAAAGCTCTACAGTATGAATATGGGGACCAAGTCCGACAAGTACTGGCTCATCAGATTTCGGATAGAAAGGCTCAGTGTCTGATAAGAGCATTAAAGGGAGTGATGGCTCGATATATACCCTACCTCGGGCTATTGTTGAGCAATTCTCTTTGTTCTATCAAGAATTATTCAAACAATCACCTTACCTTCATCCATTGAAAGTTACAACTTACGTTGAAGGTAGTAGGTTACCAAAGGTGGGGAATTGTAGACAGAACTGCTGCAGATGGATATCACTGCTGCTGAGTTGGAGGCTGCTATTTCCGCTTTGACCTCGGGCAAAGTGGCTGGCAAAGATTCTATCCCCTTAGAATTGTATGAAAAATTCAAGGATATTTTAGTTCCTCCACTTTTAAGGGTAATAGATTATATTGGCAACTGGAACATGACCAACATAGCAATATTTGTGAAAAAGGGTAAGCCGCCTGAAGAGATGGGGTCATATCGATCTATCTCTCTCATTAATGCAGATGCTAAGACTTTTGCTAAAGTTCTAGCCACACGGCTGGCTCCCATTTTACCAGACTTAGGGGTATGTGTACAAGAGCTGCCGCTAACTAGCGCTAGCATTAGTTAGCGGCAGTTTTCTTACCTCGGCCTATCACCAAAAACTATCGCCCTGTTAGCGATGTATTTACAATACGTCGCTACATGGCGATAGTAACAGCTAGCCGCAGTGAAAACTGCCGCTAACACTAGCGTCAAGACGATAAAAATGTTGCCGTTAGCGAGAGAAAAGTGACGAAAGGCCCATTGGCTGCAAAAAAACTCACGTTAGTCAGTCCAACATGACTTTTTTTGCCTCTAGAGGAAAAAATAGCCTATAAGTCCTCCTCCAATGAAAAATAGGAAATCAAATCAATGGAATGCAGAATGGAGCAGCCAGGGCCAAGTGCAGCACAGATCAGCAAGCCCCCAACAGCCAGGATGACCAGCCAGAGTCCCAGGGGAAGAGGAAATGCAGATTCAGGGCTACAGTTATTAAATGAGGCGCATCACTGGGAAAAACCAGTGATTCATCACTTCTCATAGCGCCCTCCTTGCAACACCATTGCAGCCGAAACCTTGAAAGCGGTGACAGTCCCCGGAGGCCCTGAGGACTCACTGGGTCTGCGTCTGTGACCAGGAGTGGGAGGCAGAGGTGCTGTGGAGTTGCTGGGCCATGGCAGTAGACAGATGCGTCAGCGATCGCCTTACCTGGTGGTGAAGTCTGGAAGGTCGCATGGAGACATGTTGCTGACCTGTGTGAGAAGACCGCCTGGTGCACCTTGGAGCTGAGAACGGTAGAGGCGCTCCTGCGCACCAACGTAGGGAGGTCTGCATCGCATACCAGGTTCCACCACTACACCGGGGTGCACGGAGGAGATTGCCAATGGTGGTCCGCGCCTCTCTGCATCACAGGCCGGAAGATGTTGCGCTGGCCGGACGCTGTGGAGGGTGAGGCCCCTGAGCTGTGCCAAACTTGTGTGGTGGGAGCACTACAACTTCACGCCTAAGGGGGCGCTGTTGCATCACCTGCATTGGGAGGTTCCCCAGCGGACTTGGCGGCAACTGCTGTACAAAGGCTTGTGAAATCTCACCTGGCTGAGGCTCCTGCTGGCTGAGTCACAGATTTGGAGAGAGTGCAGCGCATTGAGCCCTGGTGTCAATGTCCAGGTGAGGAGAAGGTGGGACGCGTAGTGGAGGAGGCCCGGGGTGAGTCGGCCCAGGCCTAGCTCCTTTGGGTGATGAACACCGTGCCCTGAGAAATCATTGCACTGCAGCTGACCTATATCACAGAGGGCTCCGCACAAGCCTGGTGGGGGACTCCACTAACTGGCTCAAGTCGCTGAGATCGGCCATTGGTGGGAGTGGGTGCCAGGGGCACGGCGGCCGGTTCTGGCCCAGGCCCTTGGATATATGCAGCTTGATCTGCCGTTACTCGTTGGGGAACACGGAATCTGGTCACCACTGTTAAATTGGAAGAGGCAACCGGGTGGTGCTGCCTTTCCTTGCCCCCTGTTATTTTGCTTTTGGGTGTACGGGGACTAACCCTAAGTGGGCTTCCTCTTCCTACAGTGCTGCACTGTCTGGTTGCTGCTGCTGCTGTACCCATCTTCGGCTGCTGGTTCCTCTGACCCGGAGGTCAGGTGTTCGAGTCCTTCCTCCACCCGCAGGCTCCTGCCTGCACCTCATCCCTGGTAGTCCAGTGGTAGAGCGTCACTACCCTGCAGCTTGACTGTCCCTCTTTTCTGCTATTTCTGTTCATCTTTCTACTCTTCTCAGTTGCCTTTCTACCTTTGTCTTTTTAAAATCTTTTTTCCTGTGATTTTGTGCAGTTCCTTCTTCCCTATCCTCTCCCTCATTGCCACTGTGATCCCGCGCCCCCGCCCCCTCCAGTGTCCTTTCCAAAGTTTCTCGCCTCCCACCTGTCCAGCCCCCCCTCCAGCACTACTTAATGGTGGCCGCTGTGCGGCCATGTGCAGTGGGCGTGCCACTGGTGTGCCGAAGGCAAGCCCGCCTGCATCCGTCCATGCCTGTACAGCGCCCAGCACCAGGGACCCTGCTTCTCGGACACTCCACCGCTACAACGCCAGCACCCTCCTCACCCTCAACTCTGGACGCCACGCCGCCTGCCATCTAGCATCATCGAAGAATACCCTTGCACCCTGCGCCTGCCGAAACTGCAAACGCACCTTCTGCCACATCAGCACACCAGCGCCTCTTGCCTCCCAGCTGACCGACAGTGCACCCGACCGGCTCAACTGCATCATCCTCAACGTGCGGTCCCTCCAGAAATACGCCACAGAAATCTGGGACCTCCTCGATGCCACCTCTTCAGACATCGCCTTCTTCACGGAAACCTGGACAAACCTCTGCTCCGGACCGGACATCGCCATCCCAGACGGCTACAAAATCACCTGCAAGGACCACCCCAATCATCCAGGGGGAGGCATTACCATCATCTACAAAAGCATACTCCGACCGACCACGCACTCTAATGACCCAACAGCCATCATGGAACACCTTCACTTCCAGATCCGGACCAACCCCAACACCACCCTCCACGGCACCCTCGCCTACAGCCCCCCCGGGCCATGAACCCCGATTCACAGATGCCATTGTAGACCTCATCGCACCCCAGGCCCTCCCATCCTACTCGGAGAACTCAAGATCCACCTGGACAACCCCAGTGACCAGAACACCACCGCCCTTCCTGGAGAACCTCGCCAACATCAGACACAAGCAGCTAGTCACCGTACCAATCCACATAGCCAGACACACGCTCACGCCCGTCTTCTCCGCCAGCGGGAACTTTAACTACAGCCACACCACAGAACTCTCCTGGACCGACCATCATGGTATACATCACGCCTTCAACAGGTCCACCGTACACCACCGCCATCATCGCCCCCCGTCGCAGCTGGATCAAGGCCACCGAAGAACGTCTTGTCAACTCACTCAGCACCACCACTCCAACGCTTACAGACGCCAACACCACAGCGAGCATTCTCCACTGATGGATCTCCAACTGCGCCGACACCCTGGCACCCCTCAAGAAAAGACCAGGCAAACAACACTCCAAGAAGGCCAACTGGTTCACTCCCACCCTCCACTAGTCCAGACGCACCTGCAGACGTCTCGAGTAGAGATGGAGCCACAACATCAATCAACTCCGCAACAGTCACCCTTGCACCATGGCGCAAGGGTGCCTGCGTTGGCCCCATGCAGCCATTGTACGCCATCGTAGGGGAAAAAGACAGGGGACTTAATCCTGAGCCTCTTCCGGCAGTTTAACGCCGCCGGTGTGTCATATTCTTGACGTACTTGCAGCGTGAATCTTGCACCACGTTGCGCCGTATTTACAAAGTGACGCATCTAGGCATATGCGTGACATTGTGAAGCCCTGTGTCACATTATACCTGCCTCAGGTATAATGTATGCAGGGTGGGCGTTCCCACGCAAAAAAGTCTTATAGGATTGGTGCAGTGAAGTTTCTCAGATTTCACTGCGACAATTCTAGGATGCCACTGCGTCAAAACCTTACGCCTGCCTCACGGCAGGCGTAAGGGTGACGCAGTGCCATAGGTATAGGCTGGCACCATGCATTGCTGGAGTTGCGTCATGCTTGCAACACAACTGTAGCAATGTATGACTTTAGCGCTGCCAGATACGTCAGGATTCCAACGTATCTGTCATTGATTGTGACATTTAGTGCCGTACATTGAATACGGCGCATCCATGGTGTTTTGTCGCAGCGATGCAACACTTTTCATGAATGGGGCCCAGTAAGACGCCCTATCTTATTGATAGGGCGCATCCCTGTCCTTTTGTTTTGGCGCAGGGCAGTGCAGCAATGTTCCTTGCAGAGCTGTCCAGCACCCAAACATCTAATAAGTGTTTGCACCAATTTTAAGGCCAGCTATTTTCTGGTCTTAAAAAACTGCCTCTAACTGGACTTAGCAGCAGTTTTGGGGGGTTATCGCTGTATGGGAATTTCATTGTAAATATCGCGAAGTGGGGTTAGCAGCAGTTTTTGCACAGGAACGCCCACCTTGCATCTCATTTTTGTTAACTCCCGCTAACTGAAGTGGCGATCTAAAAAATTCACGTTTACGCCGGAAACGTGCCGCTAACTGCAATTAGAGGCACTTTGTAAATAAGGCGATAAAAAAAGCTGCCGTAACGTAAAAAGATTGACGCTATAGCAGCGTTAAGTTCTTGTACATATGCCCCTTAGTCTCCAAACAACAATATGGTTTCATCCCCAGTATGGATACCACCAGCCATATTAACACAGCGATTGCTGCTTTTGATGTGTCAGAGAGGACGGGCACAAAACTTGCAAAGATTTTATTAGACACAGAGAAGGCTTTCAATCGAGTAGTATGGGAATGCTTATGGAAAATAATGAGGGCTATGGGGCTAAGTGACCGATGTTTAAATTGGATACAGGCATTGTATAATAACCCCTGTGCTAAGTTGTTATATGCCGGTAAATCTTCTCTGATCGTTAAGACCGAGCGGGGTACTCGACAGGGGTGCCCGCTCTCTTCTCTTTTGTTTGCGCTTTATATAGAACCTCTTTTGCAGTCACTGCAAAACAATACTAGGATTCAACCTACGGTTACAGCAATTGTGAATGGAAGGTTTGTGCATATGCCGATGATGTGGCAATATTCTCTGTGGTGCCCCGAACTGCTATGATCGGTATTGTAGAGGAGGGCAAAAAAATTGGGATGGTATCTGGTTACAAATTGAATATAACCAAGACTCTACTGTGTAATCACGAGCCGGCATCCTCAATACCGGGGATAGTGCATACAGCTATATATCTGGGAGTCAAACTAAGCACTTGATAAAACTTTCAATTTCAAACTATGAGCCGCTAATTCAGTCTGTTATTTTAAAACTGCGGTCTTGGAGCAGACTGCCTATTAGTATCATAGGTCATTGCAACATTTTACAGATGAATGTCCTTCCTAATTGTTTTACATTTTTTTCTCTTTATCGCGTTTAGGGTTCTGAATGTTTTCTTTAATCAATCAATCAATCAATCATGTCACTTATAAAGCGCACTACATACCCGCGAGGGTCTCAAGGCGCTGGGGGAAGAGGGGGGTGGTGCTGCTACTGATCGAAGAGCCAGGTCTTGAGGAGTCTTCTGAAGGCCAGTAGGTCTTGGGTCTGTCGGAGGTTGGTGGGGAGGGTGTTCCAGGTCTTGGCGGCGAGGTGGGAGAAGGATCTGCCGCCGGCGGTCGTTTTCCGGATGCGGGGGACTGTGGCGAGGGCGAGGCTGGTCGAGCGGAGCTGGCGGGTGGGGGTGTAGAAGCTGAGTCGTCTGTTGAGGTAGGCTGGTCCGGAGTTGTGGAGTGCTTTGTGTGCGTGGGTGAGGAGCTTGAAGGTTATCCTCTTGTTGACAGGGAGCCAGTGCAGGTCTCTCAGGTGGGGTGTGATGTGGCTGCATCGGGGGATGTCGAGGATAAGACGTGCAGAGGCGTTCTGGATGCGTTGCAGCCGTCTCAGGAGCTTAGCCGTCGTTCCTGCGTAGAGGCGTTTCCGTAGTCCAGCCTGCTGGTGACGAGGGCCTGGGTGACTGTTTTTCTTGTTTCGGTGGGGATCCACGTGAAGATCCTGCGGAGCATTCGGAGGATGTTGAAGCAGGATGAGGAAACGGCGTTGACCTGCTTAGTCATGGAGAGGGTGGGGTCGAGGATGACCCCTAGGTTGCGTACGTGGTCGGTGGGTGGCGGGGCTGTTCCCAGTGATGTTGGCCACCAGGAGTCGTCCCAGGCTGAAGGGTTGGAACCAAGGATGAGGACCTCCGTCTTGTCCGAGTTCAGCTTCAGGCGGCTGGTCCTCATCCATTCGGCGACGGCCTTCATTCCTTCGTGGAGGTGGGCTTTGGCGGTGTGAGGGTCTTTGGTGAGGGAGAGGATCAGCTGGATGTCGTCGGCGTAGGAGATAATGTTGAGGTTGTGCTGTCGGGCGACGTGGGCGAGGGGTGCCATGTAGATGTTGAACAGCGTTGGGCTGAGGGAGGAGCCTTGGGGTACGCCGCAGATGATCTTGGTGGCCTTGGATCGGAAGGGGCGAGGCGGACGCTTTGTGTTCTGCCGGAAAGGAAGGATGTGGTCCAGTCCAGGGCCTTCTCTTGGATCCCGGCGTCGTGAAGGCGTGTTCGTAGTGTGTGGTGGCAGACCGTGTCGAAGGCGGCTGATAGGTCCAGGAGGATGAGGGCTGCTGTTTCTCCGTTGTCTAGCAGGGTCCTGATGTCATCGGTGGCGGCGATGAGGGCGGTTTCGGTGTTGTGGTTGCTGCGGAAGCCGGACTGGGAAGGGTCCAGGATGTTGTTCTCCTCGAGGTAGCGGGTCAGTTGTTTGTTGACGATTTTCTCGGTGGCCTTCGCGGGGAACGGGAGCAGAGAGATGGGTCGGAAGTTCTTGAGGTTCTTTAAGAAGTTAGAAGGGGTTTTAAGCAATTTTATCCGGGTGGTACAGGTGTGCATAGCGCTCCTTCAGTCTCTTAAAGCTATCATACCGGCAAGGGGGAGTTACAGTTACCAGATTTTAAATTATATTTTTGGGCAGCATTTGTAGGTCGTCTTCACACCTTGCTTGCTCCAGTTACATTGGGCTCACTTGTTTTTGGGTATTATCTAGCACTAGGGACCAATAGTAGTCTCTTTTTCTACAGGATCATGGACCCCAATTACTACAAGCAGGTTAGGTTTAAGCTTGTTCGGGATGCAGTAACTATCTGGCGGGAGATCTCTGCCAAATATGCTATAAAATTGCTCCATAAGAATACACCATTGTGGGATCACTCGCTTTTCCGGGGGTGTTCCACAATCATGTTTGTAAAGCATGGCACAGGATAGGCATATTGATGGTTGGGCAGTTGTTTTTATTTTCTTCACAACATGTTTTTATTGTCAACAGCCACAGGAGGCCTGGCGAAGCCAGGTTCCCCAGCAATACAATACACATATTTGCGAGTAAGATGTTGACTTTTTGGTGCTGAAAGAAAATCAATTGAGAAACAAAGGCAATAAAACATAATACTCCAACATAAAACTGTAGTGTCATGCATCGAATACACAATACTGTACATGCCCAGATGAGCCATCCTGATCGAATAACTATGCATTTACAACCATGTTCATCACACATCATTTCCATCTCATCCAGTACTAATCTACGGAGACAGCTGGGATAGGTTCTAGGTATTCCACGATATTCTGCCCACCTCTTTCAAATCTTAGGGTGCTTCTGAGGGCATCCTCTTGCCTTGAATATTGGTATTTCTAGCCCCATGCAAAAAATCAATGCCCTTCTCCCACACCCCCACTAGAGGCGGAGAGGCATCTTTCCATGCTTTCCCAATGTCCCGCTTCGCTAAAGTGAGGCCTAAGAGCAATAGGTGACGTTTATATATGTTGCCCCCGATGCCATCAGTGATATGGAGCAAGGCTAGATGTGGTGAGTGTGGGCTATCCCAGCCCAGAACCTCTGACAGGCACGTGATGACACACCCCCAGAACCTAGAAAGTGTTGTGCACTGCCATACGGTGTGTACAAGGGTACCGTCTGTAGCTTGGCAGTGCAGGCAGAGCGGTGATTCAATCAACTCAGCTCGCCAAAGCTTGTATCGAGTGTAGTAGACCCTGTGAAGGTATTTAAATTGGATATACCGTAGTCGCGCCGCAATGGCAGCACCACGCTGGGACTCTAGTGCCTCAGCCCAGTCTTCGTCGTCCAGGGGGCCCAAATCTTCCTGCCATGCCTCACGTGTTTTACCAAGTGTAGTGGGGCTATTTGTTACCAATGTACGATATATCTTGGTGATTTCATGCTCTCCAAGGTCGCCCATAAATACTTTTGCTTCAATGGGATTAAAGTCTGACACAGTTCCCTGGTGTGAGAGACATGGGGAAAAGGCATGGCGGAACTGAATGTATTTATAGAATTGCGACCTAGGCATCGTATACTCATGTTGAAGTTCCTGGAAGGACTTTAGGGTCTGACCGTGGAGAACATCTCCCACCATGGATATGCCTATGGCCTCCCAGCCGGTAAACCCAGATAGCCCTGCCAGGGAAGGCAAAAAACCGTTGTGCCAAAGGGGTGTTTCTTTTGTTAGTCTGCCCCACCACCCCATTTGTTGCAGTGATCGCTTCCAAATCTTAAATATCGTGGCAGTTGCTAGAGGCAGTGTTTTCAGGGTCTGCCCCGCATATAGGATTGTGTGTAGTGACGCAGTGCCCATCAGCAAGCGTTCACTGCATATGCGGGATCACCTCTGTCTCCATATCACCAGTCATTCAGGATAAGAAGATGCGAGGCCGCATAGTATGCCTGGACGTCTGGCATTGCTATGCCTCCACAGTACCTAGACTGGAAGCAAGTTTTCAATGCCACCCGGGCCAAACCACCACCCCAGAGAAAATGTCGGAGAGTTGAGTTCAGTTGCCTAAACCAGACTGGAGGTATCAGGTATGGATGATTTTGAAGCTGATATACTAGACGGGCAGAGAAACCATCTTAAAGATGGCAGATCTGCCAAACAAGGAGAGTGGTAGATGTGACCAGGAACGGGTCTGCTCCTTGATCTGCGTCCATAGCGGGGCCAGATTTCTTTCCCAAGACACGGGCTGGGAGGACGACAAGAAGGCACCAAGATATTTAAATCCATCTTGCACCGTCGTGACCTCGCTTGCCAATTCCCCTAGGTGTAGCTCACCCCGCAAAGCCCACAAGTATGATTCCCGGGGATTTATGTAGAGCCCAAATGTCTCACCAAGGATCTGCAAAATCCTAAGTAGTCTGGGTCCAGACCGATCTGGTCGCGAAAGAAAAAATAAGACATTGTCTGCATAGAGCGCTATGCTGTCGGACTCTGCACTGGACCATTCAAAACCACGGACTTGTGCGTCAATCCGCACCCAGGCCGCGAGAGGCACCATGGCCAGTGCGAAGAGATATGGAGAGAGGGGACAGCCCTGATGAGTACCCCGCCCTATTGGGAAAGTTTGTGATGTGGAGTCGGCAACGCGGACAGAAGCGGTAATATCGGTATAGAGAAGTTGAATGTATTTAAGGAGGGCATTTGTTTTGTATCAACGGTTTCTGCACATTCACTGAGCTACAAACCAAGTTTAATCTCTCACGCCAACACTTTTTTAAATACATACAGCTGAGGGACTATTTTTCAGAAGGCAAGACATTTTTCGAATTGGAAGCTCCCACTTTCTTTACAATTATTCTTAAAGCCAGTTGCAAATCGCTGATTAACACCGTTTATCAAGGGCTGAGCGAGCATAGGAGTGATGCTAGTATCTGCTTGGCTGCTAAATGGAGTAAGGTGCTCTCTCAGGAGGTGATCCCTTCCAAAATATATCAGACTTTAGAGACGTTGGAGGGAGCTGTACCTCAGTCAAATTAAAATGACAGGAATTTAAGACAGTCTGCATGCTATATTACATGCTAGAAAAACTTATGAGGTGGGGTGCAAACCTTTATCATGACAAAACTAGGTGCCCTAAGTGCGGATGTCAAGCAGCAGATATCTTGCACATGCTATATGCTTGTCCCACTCTGAAGGCATTCTGGGAGGCGGTGTCTAAATTAGCTACTGCAAGTCTGGGATTCGAACTCCAGTTAACTCCTACCGAAATAGTGCTTGGTTATAGAATGGAGTATGACATTGGGCTGAGATGACTATTGTCCATACTTCTAGTCACAGCTGACTCTGTATTGCCAGATCATGGGAATGGCATGGTGTGTAAACAAATGATGGATTTAGGACCAGATCTCTGTACTGAGGGTGAATGTTTGACATTGTTCAGCATTCCATAAATCTTCTGTGGTCCAGCACAACATTTCAAAGTATAGGTTATACAAGTAGTTCCCAAACTGTGTACCGTGGCTCCCTGGGGAGCCGTCAAACCTAGCCAGGGGAGCCATGCACCAAGCACTTTATTGCATTAAATGTTGAAGGGTCTGTTGGCTTCAGTTCAACTAATTAGACTTAAACGTATGATATTGATGATTTGTCAGTGACATGCCTAAAGCTGTAAAAACGTAGTGCTTAATTGATGGCATGTCAAGGGAGATAGGGAGATGATCTCCATATTTCACTAGATCCCCATGTTCCAACACTCCCAAAGTAAGCGGAAGATGCCTGATTTATTTTGTTAGACTTGTTAATAGTTTCGGTTTTTTTCAAATGCATTTTACACCAATGCAAGTTATCAGGAAAGTACAGTTGTCTTGTCTATTAAACACACTAAGTAGTATTAAGTATTGACATTTGTACTTGATACATAGGTACTTCCAGTACACATTTCTTTCAGTACACACATGGTTCCAGACAGGCCTGCTATCTCTTTGAGCACAGGGAAGTAAAACACCATATACGGCATAATGCCAACATTTGGGACATGTAAAAAAAAAATCTGAAGAATTTATTTTACCTGCATTGATTTGGAGGCGATTTTAGGGAGTAGACAGCAAAAATATAGCTGTATGTGTTTTAAAAATCAGGAGTCACCCTGCTGAGACAGGTGTGTTGGCACGTATGATATGGGTAGAAATGGAAGTGCATGCAAATACTGAAACACTTTGGCAATGGGGCCTGCATGCATAGGGGTGCTATCTAGCACTGTAAGTGGGATAAAAAAGTTTGAGAGGGTACTCTAAAAAAGGCATGGGCAAAGAAGAGTATCTAGGAATATTTTATTAGAGGCACCGCCTTAGTAAAACGAAACACCCTGCGTATATGATTATAAAACCTTCATCAGCTTCATCCCAATTATTTTCAGGGAGAAAAATGCAAGCACTCTTGAGGCCGGGCTTACACCCCCCACCCTCTAAAAAAAGTAACAGTGGGGTGCCACGGGCAATGGCCAATGGGTCAAGGGACCCGCGGGTCAAAAAAGTTTGGAGACCACTGGGTTATACACTTCCGGTTCAATTGCGTTATTACGCACGATGCACAGGCTCCATAGATTTGTTCCGTATACATTTCTTTATTCATAGATTTTTATCTTCTTATTTTGGAATTTAAAAAAATGTTTCTTCTTTAATGCAAATGTAGCCAACGCGTTTCATCATTAAGGCTTCCTCAGGGCTACAACAACATCCATAAAATACAATATTTTAAAATCCTGTACATAAAATGTAATTCTTTAAATGTACAGCGACTAACGGCGTGTCTAAGATGGCGACGTAAGCGGACGCATATTCAGTCCACTCCATCGAGACCACCAAATATCCTGCAAGTAGCCGTGCAAAATCACCCAGTGGCCTCCGAAAACACTGCGGGATGCTTTCTGGACATCACCACAGACTCAAACCCAAGATTGCGGCCCTTCCCCCACCAGCTCTCTGATGCAGGCGCACCCGGCCGTGCACATCTGACCTGTCGCGGACGGCCCTCCCTGACGCGAGCCACGTGTGTAACCTCGTGGAGACAGACCGAAGCGGAGGGGCGCAGCCTGCCCGGGCGCTCTGCGGTGCCCCCGACATCAGATGGGCTCCAGTACAGCATACCGGGGACGAATCTGGCCACGAATGTAGGTAGGCCACCCGTACCTTGCGCACCAAAAGAACAATTCTAAACGGGTCCCCGTCACTGGCAAAGACATTCAGGGACTGATACCACAACAGGGGGTGCCCCCACCACAATAACGGGCCCATGTGACCTCCCCACCGTGGAAAGCACAAGAGTTAATTAAACTGCGTACCCTGCTAACTCAACGAGGCCCACGAGGTCTGACCACGTCCTAGTGCATAATGGACCTGCCACAGGATAGCAGCACACGAGGCCTTACGACCCCTGCACCACGCTGCCCTGTCAGTGTCCCTGGCTGGCCCCGAACTCGGGGGGCTCCTCTGGATTGAGGGTAGGCATCCTCTCTGCGCAACAGCAATACTCTGTAGGGCACGGGCACCTAGCGGCCCTCCCCCACACTGCAGCTCCTCATCTATATTATTAGGCCGGAGCGGCCTCCCTCTCGCCTATGGGCACACAACTGGAGAAGCAGAAGAAGAGGGCTCATAGCGACTCTTCCACTAGTGGGCTGTAATGCCCCAACACACGGCAACCAATGATAAGGCCTGCACAAGAGGTACCCGGCTTTGAAAATCTGGAAGTTGCGATGCACCTCTGCACCCTGCAGTAGGCCCCATCCGGGGTATCTGCCGGTCGTTCCTCCTGCCTCGCCCTGCCCCGCATTACAGTCAACACCACTGCCCAGCACCTTGGACTGAACGCTACACACATGCTGGGGGCAAGGACCGGCAACCTCTCCTTCTTGACCGGTGTCCATCCGGCAGTAAGACTCAGGCTTCGGAATCGGCAAAGCTCTCCTTTCCTTTCCCCTACCTGAAATTAACAAAGTGCCATCATTAACAAAATGGGCAAGACAAGAACTGAGAGACAACAACCACCAGCCACTGAACCACAGGGCCCATCACCTGGTGATACGAGTACAGACCAATCAACAATGGGACAGCCTATGCCTCCAGCTGACCTTTCACATCGCCTTGACGAGCTAATGGCGGCGGTGATGGACATTAAATCCACCCTGGTCCCCAAAATAGACACGCTTTGTGCAGAGCTCAGCTTTCTATGGGAAGACCATAAAAAATTAAAAGACAGAGTTGAAGATGTGGAATCTAAAATGGCAACTGTGAAGCTCTCGGTGTCTGCAACCGTGAACCATATTAAGACACTGCAAGAGGAGGTGAACTACCTTAAAGATCGAGTAGAAGACCAAGAAGGCAGATCACGTCGTATTAACGTGCGCCTGGTGGGTCTGCCGGAACGCATCAAGGGACAGAGTATGGAACTATATCTGGAGACCTCGTTTTCGGATACCATCCTACAAGGCAAACATTCCAAGTTCTTTTCCGTGGAGCGAGCTCACAGAGTTCCAGGGGGTCCTTCGCGACCGGGTGCTCCCCCCAGGCCGGTGGTTGCATATCTTTTCAATTACTGTGATAGGGATCATATCCTGCAAGTTACAAGGGCCCATGGGTGGTTGAGAATGCAGAGGTACACATATACCCAGACTACACGTTATCTGTACAGCGCCGCAGGGCATCATTTCTGGACGTTAAACGCTGCCTTCGAGAACATGAGATAAAATACGCACTACTATATCCAGCCTCATTGCGAATACAACACAAAGGATCCACGGTCTTCTGTCATTCTCCTGAAGATGCCTGGAACTGGGTGGAACAGAACGGACTAGCATCTGCCCCGAAATCCACGGGGGACACACGCCAGCAGTGGACAAAGGTCACAAATCGTGGACGCCTAGGCCCGCCCCGCGGCCAGCACCACACCAAGGTACGAGTGGCACAGGAAAGGGAGCAAGCTCTCAAACATGCCGTACAACATGGAGCCGCCACTTCCCGCTCCACTCAGACTCTGAGCCGGAGGCCTCCCCGGACCAGTCCTACTCGCTATCGGATTCGGAGCAGCAGCTGATGTTGGGCGAAGGCCCCACCGTGACACCACAAACTTCGGATGAACTGGGTTAACCACTTATGACACCGGGACTCACCGGAACTGTGTAACTCGCCCTTGTGGAACACTACATTTAAGCAGGAGAGGACTGCCGGACAAAAAGATTCTATCATCTCCTGATCGGCCTACCTAAGAACAGTATATAACGGTGGTCAAGAGGTCAAGACGTGATAGAACAAGAAGCTACGCGCCCTACACACGATAAGTGTCTGTTACAGACTTCTTTTGAGTATTGAGTTTTATTGGGTTTTTTCCTTTTTCTTTATAAACGTATCATGTTTGCATATAAGTGCATATAGCCTTTTGTCCGTTGGCAATTAGGGCTGGGGGGGGACTTGGATTATAGTTTACCACGAAATGCCAGTCCATGATATATGGTCGCGGAATCACTGACAGAATATCGACTACAGAAATATCGACGACAAAAATATCGGAGGCGAAATATCGATGTCCACAATATCGAAGTCTTATCTACATTATGGTAAGTACAAAAATATCGAAAAAAAAATATCGTCAAAAATATCATTGTTAAAAATATCGTTTTTTTTAATGTTTAAAAAATAATGTAAAATAAAGTAAACAGTACATATAATTAAAAGAAACATAGTTAAAATTATTTTAAAATGTTTAAAATTATAACTAATACATATAATGTAAAGATAAATTAAACATATATACGTATAAAATATAATATATATGCTTACTTAATAATATTTACAAATAATTATTTTAATAACTTAGGGGTCGATTACGATGGCGGTCGGAAAAACATACCGACCGCCATGGTAGCGGCAAAAAACCGCCCGCATGGCCACCGGGAAAAACGCCGGACACATTACGATGAACCGCCACAATAATCCGTCCGCGGCGGCGGGAGACAACAAAAAACCGCCCGCACACGCCGGACCAGCTGAAAATCCGACCGCAACGGCCGGATACTCAGCGGAAAAGCCAAGAACCGCCGCCATGCACACGGAGTAACCGCCCGTGACATTATGACATCCCCGCTACCACCATGGTACCCACCTATGAATCCGACCGCATCGTGCGCGAACAGTGATGAATCCGATAGGCGGCGGAAGGGCTGCAGCATAGCCACCGCTGCCGAGGAACCGCTGCGGAGGAACCGCAAAAAAAATGGCGGATAATGAAAAAAACCACAAAAACAAACAAACAATGCACACACTGAAGTAGACCTGTCCCAACACAAACCAAAAGTGCCCAATGACAACAGCCCCAGAAATGTCAAAATAACCAATCACAGGACAACACACACAACACACCTGACAGCAACATACCAGCTTGCCACACCCCCATAGCCGAGCATAAAACCAGCCCCTCCCTGACCACAATCCTTTGCTACACTCCACAACTGAAGGTCCCAACCCCAGAGAACAAAGGAGAGGCAAACCTGCACACAGCACCACCACAACACACACACCACCTACACCACCCACAACACCCACAACACCCACACAACTGCACCACAGAACATCTGCACAGCACACACCATGGCACCACACAAAATGCCAAAATTCACTGATGCAGAGCTTGCAGTCATGGTAGATGAGATAATAAGAGTTGAACCACAACTCTATGGCAACATGGTCCAACACACCCCATTAGCCACAAGAACCCAAATGTGGGTGAGGATAGTCAATAAGGTCAATGCAGTAGGGACCACCCCCCGCAACAAGCAGGAAATACAGAAGCGGTGGCATGACCTGAAGACCGTGGTGAAGAGGAAGAGGGCCAAGAACCGTCAGCCTGCTGACGGGACTGGTGGAGGCACTCCCATCCCACCCAAACCATACAGTCCGTGGGAGGAGAAGGTCCTTGGAATCCTACATCCAGAGAGTCTTGAAGGAATCCGCGGGGGACTGGAAGCTGGTAAGTACAAACCAATGTATATCATCAAATTGCCATGTACCGTCTTGCACAAATTCAAACCTACAACCCCTAGGCCAAAGGACATTCGTCTGACCCACAATACCCAAAACAGGTCACACAGATGTAAGCACCACTCAACCTGAAAAAGCACAAAGCTAAACAAAACCAACTGGAATGCATGTGTACAGACAAAAAGCACTACAACACACACCAGGCCCCCATCTCCCACCCCTCAGCAGGATGGAGCACCACACCCAGAAGCATGTGTCAGCCATTGAACGCTCCCCCACCACCTAAAAGGTAGGTAGCCATCTTCACAGGGTTGGGGAATGTGTATCTGGAGGCAGCACTACAACTCCCAACAGGCCCCCCTCTCACACCCCTCAGCAGGATGGAGCACCCCACCCAGAAGCATGTGTCAGCCGTTGAACGCTCCCCCACCACCTAACAGGTAGGTAGACATCTTCACAGGGATGGGGAATGTGTATCTGGAGGCAGCACTACAACACACAACAGGCCCCCTCTCCCACCCCTCAGCAGGATGGAGCACCCCACCCAGAAGCATGTGTCAGCCATTGAACGCTCCCCCACCACCTAACAGGTAGGTAGCCATCTTCACAGGGATGGGGAATGTGTATCTGGAGGCAGCACTACAACTCCCAACAGGCCCCCCTCTTCCACCCCTCAGCAGGATGGAGCACCCCACCCAGAAGCATGTGTCAGCCATTGAACGCTCCCCCACCACCTAACAGGTAGGTAGCCATCTTCACAGGGATGGGGAATGTGTATCTGGAGGCAGCACTACAACTCCCAACAGGCCCCCTCTCCCACCCCTCAGCAGGATGGAGCACCCCACCCAGAAGCATGTGTCAGCCATTGAACGCTCCCCCACCACCTAACAGGTAGGTAGCCATCTTCACAGGGATGGGGAATGAGTATCTGGAGGCAGCACTACAACTCCCAACAGGCCCCCTCTCCCACCCCTCAGCAGGATGGAGCACCCCACCCAGAAGCATGTGTCAGCCATTGAACGCTCCCCCACCACCTAACAGGTAGGTAGCCATCTTCACAGGGATGGGGAATGTGTATCTGGAGGCAGCACTACAACTCCCAACAGGCCCCCTCACCCACCCCTCAGCAGGATGGAGCACCCCACCCAGAAGCATGTGTCAGCCATTGAACGCTCCCCCACCACCTAACAGGTAGGTAGCCATCTTCACAGGGATGGGGAATGTGTATCTGGAGGCAGCACTACAACTCCCAACAGGCCCCCTCTCCCACCCCTCAGCAGGATGTAGCACCCCACCCAGAAGCATGTGTCAGCCATTGAACGCTCCCCCACCACCTAACAGGTAGGTAGCCATCTTCACAGGGATGGGGAATGTGTATCTGGAGGCAGCACTACAACTCCCAACAGGCCCCCCTCACCCACCCCTCAGCAGGATGTAGCACCCCACCCAGAAGCATGTGTCAGCCATTGAACGCTCCCCCACCACCTAACAGGTAGGTAGCCATCTACACAGGGATGGGGAATGTGTATCTGGAGGCAGCACTACAACTCCCAACAGGCCCCCCTCACCCACCCCTCAGCAGGATGGAGCACCCCACCCAGAAGCATGTGTCAGCCATTGAACGCTCCCCCACCACCTAACAGGTAGGTAGCCATCTTCACAGGGATGGGGAATGTGGATCTGGAGGCAGCACTACAACTCCCAACAGGCCCCCTCTCCCACCCCTCAGCAGGATGGAGCACCCCACCCAGAAGCATGTGTCAGCCATTGAACGCTCCCCCACCACCTAACAGGTAGGTAGCCATCTTCACAGGGATGGGGAATGTGTATCTGGAGGCAGCACTACAACTCCCAACAGGCCCCCTCTCCCACCCCTCAGCAGGTTGGGGCACCCCACCCAGAAGCATGTGTCTGTAAGTAAAAACCAAAGTGACACTGCACAGGTAATCAGACAGTGCATGCACACCACCATCACTCAACAAAAGCATTGGGAGACATGACAACATGAGGCTCTACTTCACCCAAAAATAGAAAAGTAAAGCACAGCCATTGACAGGATGCAGACAGCTCAGCGTACGTAACTGTGACAGAAACAGAACTGTGACTCTCAACAAATATGTCCAAGAAAACGGGCCTCTGACATGCATCACCCAGACTTCCCTCTGTAGCGTACATGGGTGCTGATCATGAAGGACCATGGGAAAACCAAACTAGCATGGTCTGCTGTATAAAGAAATACAAGCACAGGACATGTCAACGGTATGCATGTGATGACAATGGCTAGTCCATGCACACAGGTAATGTCTGCCAGGCAGAGTGATCAGCAAAGATGCTGAACATCAACTTGTAGTCATGCCAGTTGTCAGATGACAACCTCACATTGAAATCACCAATACTAGACGTGTGGCATGCTAACCAATCACAGGTCACACCATTGTGAAATGATGAATGTAACTCCACTTCATGGCATGAGGCACATCACTGTGCAGACATACAATGTGTGAAAAAGGCAACTGTGTGTAGCATAACATGTAAATAAGAGTCATCAAACACAGCAACCCTGAGGTGTGTAAGGCAATTACCATCTACTTCCTGTCCCACAGGTGACCAACAACTGACTGCAGAGGACGTCAAACTCAACCAGCACAGCCAGTCACCAGCTCCCGAACATCTCCCCTCGGATGCAGACTCCCTGGATAATGATGAGGAGGAGGACCAACCCGGACCATCTGGTGTGGCAGGGCGTAATGTGTCCCAGGACCCCACAGCCCCACCACCCTCAGCAACAACATCAACGCAGAGCCCTGCTGCAACGACCTGTGCCACCACCACCACCTCCACCACCACTACCACTACCACTGCTGCCTGCAACACTCGCCCTGCTCCACAGGCCAACCAGACCACAACAACTGCGGAGGTACGGGAGAGTAGGCCGGTGCCCACAGGAGGGAGGCAACAGGGCCGTGACAGCAGGCCAGGTGTGAGGACAAGGCTGACCCAAAGGGAAGAAGACCCTGCCACTGAATCACTGGCACACATTCACAGAGTTGTGGGGGCCTATGAACACGCCCAGGGACAGTTGAGGCAGGCTCAGCAGGATGCCCGTGAGCAACAACAGATGCTACGCTCAATTGACAACCGCATGGGCCAACTCGTGGCCTGCATGGGCCAAATCAGGGACCTCCTGGGCCAGCTAGTAGGGGTCCTCAGGGACAGGCATGCGGCACCGCCAACACCTACAGCTCCCTCCGTTGTGCCGCAGGATGACAGACCCCCACCCTCCCCTGCGTCCAACGAGCATGGGGACTCATCAGACACCACTGGCCATGCACCTGTGTCCCCCCCTGCCAAAAGAGCAAGGGGCCGCCCGAAAAAATCATTGGAAGCATCCCGTGGCAAAGCACCTGGCAAAAGCCAGTCAAGTAGCCAGCCATGATGGCACCCCTCTTCACCCTGCTGTGTACCCTGCAGACTGTCCCCACACACAATGGCGTGGGAATGGCAAATGACTGTTGGACTGTGTTGCCATACTGATCTAGTGTATACTCTATTGTCTCATCTACCATCACTGACAAATCTGTTATTCACCATTCACAAATCTGTCAATATCCACATCTACATCACATGTATCCACTGTAAATAAACACTAATAACGCACCAATGTAGTTGTCACTGTTCCATGTTCATCACAGTATGTTAACTCACACCCATGATTACAATGTCACAGGAGCAGGGATACTCCGCAGGCAAGTAGAGGCTGAAGGGACCTAGGAAAACACAACAGAACATCAGTTGCTACTCAGGTGGTGGACTAACAACCATCACACAACACAGCACATCAAGGTACGACAATCTGCACATGTCACAAGGAGCAACTGTACCAACATAGACATCAAGTAGCTGTGTCAAAAGATCCCTTGCCATACACACCTGCAGCCAGCACTGACTCTGCAACATGCTGTAGTCACAAAACTCACATACACATATTCACCAAGCACAACATCATGAGACAACAGCCAGTATTGACATTGCCACTGACCATCAAGTGAAGTAGTTGTTGATGAGCTGCTGACGCTGTCCAACACCTTCCTCCTCTCCACTATCCTTGTCACTTGACGTTTGGGTGTTTGCAGGTGGGGGCTGTGGCTGGTCATCATCATCCTGGATTAAGGGGATCCCCTTCCGCACGGCCAGGTTGTGTAGCATGCAGCATGCTACCACTATCTGACACACCTTGACGGGTGAGTACTGCAGAGCCCCTCCGGTCTTGTCGAGGCATCGAAAACGCGATTTCAGGAGTCCAAATGTTCGCTCAATGACCCGACGTGTCCTCCCATGGGCATTGTTGTAGCGCACTTCAGCTGGTGTCCTGGGATTGCGAAGTGGACTCAGCAACCAAGGTCCGTTGGGATATGCAGAGTCACCTAAGTGTGAAAGACACATACAGATTGAGTGTCTGACATGTGTCCGAGGACAGCATGGCACACAAACAGCACACGACTCGACCCTTTGTACTCACCCACAATCCATGCCCGCTCCGGCGCCAGATTGGCCATCAGCTGTGGTAAAATGCTGTTGCGCATTATGTGTGAATCGTGGGCTGATCCTGGAAACTTTGCACAGACGTGTGAGATGACCATATCTGCCTGGCACACCACCTGCACATTGATGGAATGATAATGTTTCCTATTTCGGTAAATATGCTCCCGTGCTTGGGGTGGAATCAGGGAAACATGTGTGCCATCTATTGCACCAACTACATTAGGAACGTGTCCAAGTGCATAAAATTCGCCCTTCACATCCGCCAACTCATGCCGCCTGGGGAAATGTATGAATTGGTCCCTGTGTTGCATCATAGCCAACAGGACATCACGTAGCACCATGCTGAATGTTGGTTGGGACATCCCCCTGCAATGCCCACAGTTTGCTGGAAGGATCCCGTAGCCACGAAATGTAGGAATGCCATCACCTTTGCCGTTGGCGTGAGTGCTGTTGGGTATGTCCTGCGTGGAAGCAGGTGTGGCTCCAATAGTGCACAAAGTTCCAGGAGGTTTGTCCGATCCAGACGGAATCACCTTATGATGTCGGTATCCTCCATGTTAGCCAGCAGGGTGAAGGTACGAAACACATTAGGTCGCCTCCTAGGTGAGATGAAAGGGGACACGTCATAGCAACATAAATTAGGATGTGCACAAATTCATAAAGTCTGTCCTGTCACGGCGCTAACGTTGACTGTCATCCCTGAAAGCACACAGTGCAATTCAGTGTTGTCCCAACATGAGACAGATTAATTGTACAACTGTCATGGATGTGCACAGTCAGTAGACACAATACGAACACTGTCTATGTGAATGCCAAGAGTCACATATCGAGCTGAGGTGGACTCAGCCTTGGGTGTACATGACACAGGACATGTGTGAAGCAGAGACACTGCTGGCTTCCACGTTGCTGCTGTACCTGCCACACCTCCTTGGCCAATAATTGCAGGGGACACATCAACAACACAATGTGGATAGATCATTGGGATTGTCTTTGTACTCAGTGCCACTTCGAACACACTCAAATTCAATGACATTCACATCCCAAACCCATACATGTGCCAATGTCATCAGTACACAGGCCATATCTGCTGCTGACTTGAATACAAAGTCGGACAGTGACAGATGATGTCACGCCTGTGCAGAGTATGTGTACCACTGTAACAGGCCACCATTACCCCACTGCCCAATACTCTCTACAAGCACACAGATAGCCAATGTGGCACACATTAACAATAGATGAGGGACATGATCAGCAGGGCCTGTATGCACCCTTAATCTTCCCCCATTTTGGACATTTACATGCAGCATCAAGGAGGGACTGCCCAAGGACACATGTGCACCACAACACATACCATGGTGATACACATCCAGCTGTTTCAAGACACAACAGTGCCACAACACAAACATACAACACTACATGGACAATGCCAAGCCAGTATGCCAACAAGTCCACGCATGAACATACTGTATGCATGACATATGGACTACTGGCTCAGACACCTGACACCAGTGGATGTAATTTTACACCACATGTCCCAAAGGACATGCATCCTGACCCTCATTCCACACAGGCTGTCAGGCCCAACACAGCATACAATCAACATCCCACATCTAACAAACATGCTGGCTGTGCATGAGTAGTGGGACACTGGTACCTCACATTGACCAAATGTCGGAGTTGGATGAGTGTCACAGGCACAACAGTCAAGGTACATCTCACCTGTCTTGGGTGCCCACACCATCCTGATACACCAGCAGATGTGATCCACCCACACAGTGCTGGAATAGATGGTGAGCAAGGATGGCTAGCACCCCATAGCATGCACATACACTAGTGTTGGTGGCAACACACTGCACACGTGTGCCACTTGTGCTGACCATCCAACATTGCAGACAATTCCCGCTAATCAGTGCACACACATTGCACGGGCAAAACTGGACACCCATAGCCTGTGGACAAATGTCGCATACTATATTCCATACAGTTAGCACAATCCACAACCGTGCATGCAGTCCATCTGCCAACGCAACATTCCTGATGTGAACAATGGACATGCACTGGTGGCAGGTGAGTAGCACCGGAACACAGCACAACACTCAAAAACATAGTGTAGCTAAGCACCATTGTTGAAATGTACATGTCACTGATTCACATACAACAGTCCAAACAACATGAGCACAGACCTGACACTACCACATAGGTCCCTGTGGTTACAGGTGGCAGACATGTAGCAAAGACATCTGCTCTGGCCGTCTACCCAAGTGACAAACAATAATAATGCAACGGATGCCAGGTGTGGTGCTGAAGTACTCGTCATCCTTTAGCAGGTCGAGCCCCCCCTGTACATGTGGACATACACTGCAGGAGTTGCCAGTGTGTACAAAGACATAACATGCGGCATGTAATTGGTCTTAGCAATAACACAACAGGGTGACATCTGTTTCCAATGATGACAGTCATGCTGAATGAATGAGTTCATCTGGGTTTTCAGTGTAACACATGGGCTCAGGTGTGAGATAGTGGTCAGCATGGGTGGCAGATACGACATTGTGTGTAAATATTGATCAACATAATGGAGTACAGTGTTCCATTTGGTGTGAGACGTTACACAGTGGCTGACATTTGTGACAGGAGACCATATCAATGTTATCCAGTGCCATGTGCCACTGTACGTATCCACTGTGTGTAGCACAGTAATGACCATTGATCCACACACAACAAGAACTGTCCGTAGGTGCCTTAAACGTGCCCCATAAACACAATGACGCACAGAGTGTACGATGTGGTGCTGCATATTCCCCATAGCGGACGCACATACTGTCCGTGAATTGGGTGGCGGAGCATGCCAACCACCATTTGTACCTGTGTCGATGCCCACCACTGACGCAAGTGTGTCATGTGCTGCACATGACACATTGGTGTTAGTGATGGCCCTCCACATAGCTGCAGATGGCGTTTGTCATGCTCCACCAGCCACATCCCGGTCACCCATGTCACTCTATGGCAATCAAACAGCGGTAGCGCCGGCCAGGACCCCACGGTGTGTCACCGCCATGAACCATGCCCTTGCAGCCAATGGGGACCGCTATCGCGGTGGCATGATGCAGATTCAAAAATCGCGGTAGGCGTGCTCCGCCCCAGCGGATGCGGAGATAGGATGCATTTGTAAGATGCACCACCGCGGTAGCGCCGGCCAGGACCCCACGGTGTGTCACCGCCATGAACCATGCCCTTGCAGCCAATGGGGACCGCTATCGCGGTGGCATGATGCAGATTCAAAAATCGCGGTAGGCGTGCTCCGCCCCCAGCGGATGCGGAGATAGGATGCATTTGTAAGATGCACCACCGCGGTAGCGCCGGCCAGGACCCCGCGGTGTGTCACCGCCATGAACCATGCCCTTGCAGCCAATGGGGACCGCTATCGCGGTGGCATGATGCAGATTCAAAAATCGCGGTAGGCGTGCTCCGCCCCCAGCGGATGCGGAGATAGGATGCATTTGTAAGATGCACCACCGCGGTAGCGCCGGCCAGGACCCCGCGGTGTGTCACTGCCATGAACCATGCCCTTGCAGCCAATGGGGACCGCTATCGCGGTGGCATGATGCAGATTCAAAAATCGCGGTAGGCGTGCTCCACCCCGCGGAGGCGGTCATTGGATGCTTTTGAAGAAGGCTGACCTGGAACACCAATGGCAGAAGACTATGACCACTGAAACGAGTCCAGGGCCCTATATATGTGTGGAAGGGAGCACCACATTTCCACTGCTCACAGAGCCTGCTGCCTGGGACCCCTCACCTGCTGCTGCCTCCAGGGACTGCTGCCTGAGACCCCTCACCTGCTGCTGCCTCCAGGGACTGCTGCCTGGGACCCCTCACCTGCTGCTGCCTCCAGGGACTGCTGCCTGAGACCCCTCACCTGCTGCTGCCTCCAGGGACTGCTGCCTGGGACCCCTCACCGCCCACTGCCGCCGCTGACGTCTCATGTCCACAGTGATGGCTAGGACGGAGAAGATCCGTGCCAGTCCATTTACAAGCGAGGAGCTGGATGTCCTGGTGGACGAGGTGCTGACACAGTACCCACGGCTATATGGTGGCCCAAATGTTGTGGTAAGTCTCCAACAGTGGGGTTGTGAGTGCAAGGGGGCACACATGTAGTCGATCAGATGGTGTATGTGCCTGAGAGTGTGGGGTTGTGTAATGCACTGGCTGACATGCTGTTTCCTAGTTGTTAAGGGGGTGTATGCAACCCACACATTAAATGCATGGACATGAAGGGTGGATGGACATGTGTTGTGTACACATCCATATGGTGTGACAGCTATCTGGTGATGCATGTTTCTGGACAGTTATTGTTCATGTGACTGTTTGTGTGGGTCCTCGTTGTCCATCTCTGTGTGATTCTACCTGGCATGGACTGTCCACGCCCAATGTGACAAGGACACATCACTGACTGTACAGAGTGTGATACGTGTGTGGTTCGCATGAGTGTACATCAATGACCCATATCTGCCGTGTGGAGATGAGTCTGTGTCATGCCACTGTTGAGAGAGAGAGGTTTTACCATGAGAGTGTGTCACTGATGTTTTCCCCCTCTTGTCTCCCACACCTGCAGCTCAAGGTACACCAGCGTAAGGCCGTGTGGAGGTCCATTGCAACCAAGGTGCGGGCTCTGGGAGTGTCGAACCGCCGGCGCACCCACTGCCACAAGAGGTGGGACGACATATCACTACTGGCAAAGAACGTTGCCGAGATGACACTGGGGATACTCGCTCGCAGTGGCAGGTTGTCACGACGCAGCTTGACACCACTGATGTGCCGCATCTTGGCTGTGACACAGCCTGAGCTGGACACACGTTTGAAGGAGCATCAACAGCAAGCTAGGGGTGAGTATTCTGTGAAGGTTGATTTTGTCTGTGAGTGGCTGCATGTGTACCATGCCTGTACCTGCGCTGGTGTACGTGATGTGGTTACTGTGATGCAGTGGGTTGTAAGTGGCCCCTGTGATGGGTGTGGCAGTCACGGATATTACATACATGCACTTACTGATGTTTTTCCAATCCTGGGAATTTCAATGGCATTGTGGGTGGTGTGCTGCAGGCCTGGTCCATTGGTGTTAGTGTTTGTACGCCCCAACATGCATGATGTTGTGCTGTCTGCCCATCACATGGCTCAGCTGTGCCGTGTTTAGATGTTTGTACGCACTGTTTGAGGTAGTGATGTGTGTCTGCATGGTGAGATTGCACGGGGTGGCCTGCAACATGTAGACTTTGTCATCCTCAGTGTTGCTTTGCTTGAATATGTTTGTCCTGTTGCTGTCACTTTGCTGACCCTACATGTCTCTCTGTTATGCAGCATCTCCCGTGGGCACGGAGGGACAGGGGACGGACACCAGTGGTGGTGAAACAATCACAACAGCTGCACAGGATCCCAGTGACACAGATGTGACCAGCGCCTCGGAGGGGGATAGGAGTATGCTGGAGGAATCACAGCCCGAGACGCAAAGTTCAACATCATCTGATGACGGCGGTGGTGCAGACATCTTGGAGGACACAGGGAACGGAGAGTCTGCTACATCTTCCAGCACACAGCGTGCAGTGCCCACCCTCCCAGCCACTTCCTCTGTTGCTGCCCGTGTTCGCACCACAAAGAGGGGAAGAGTGTCCTTCATTCCAGGCACCGCTGCCCCTGCCCCTGTGCCCCCTGCTG
This sequence comes from Calotriton arnoldi, assembly GCA_963921515.1. Lineage (NCBI taxonomy): Eukaryota > Metazoa > Chordata > Amphibia > Caudata > Salamandridae > Calotriton > Calotriton arnoldi. The sequence continues at coordinate 183,034 of CAWUFW010018078.1, forward strand.
CCATCAGTGCAGAGTGTGTGGACCTTATGCGCCAGCTGTGTGTGGGGCAGACAGGGCTCCTCAATGCATTGTCAGACCACGACCGCAAATTGGTACAGGTGTTAGCTTTCATGGAGAGCATCCATTCAGACGTGGGTGGGTTGCACCGCACTGTCCAGACAATGTCCTCCACAATGGTGGCTGCACTTCAACTGGCTCAATCTCGTAGTCCAATTCCAGTCCCTTTGTCCACCCCCATGCCAGTGGCGACGTCTGACGACGGTGACCACGCTTCACACACCTCAACGTCACGATACTGCACACGTAGCACACAGCAGCAGCATCCCAAGCGGTCAAGGTCACAGACACCTTCCACCACAAAGAGAAAAACAACCCCAGAGCGCAAAGGGAAGAGCCCGTCAGGCGTTGCAAAGGCACATGATTCAAGGAGGAAGTACTCAGGGTCACAAGCCTCAGAGCAATCCCCGGCCACAGACTCTGTGGTCCCAAAACGTCTCGCAAAGGCATGCAGACACTCTCCATGCCCACTGTGAAGGTGGGGCCTGGCAAGGATACACATAGTAAGGTATCCAAGGCTGTTTCACCAACTACCTCTACTCCCATTCCAAGTCCAGTGAAGCAGGGACAGGAGGGCACTGTAGGGGGCACACAGGGTAAAGAGGGGATGGAGGGGCAGAGGCAATGCCAGGCTAAGCGTCCTTCTGGATCCAGCACATCCCCAAAGGGAGGTCCAGCGTGTGCACCTGCGGCAGCCTTGGTGATGAGTGTGCCGTTTGTGTCCACGCCACTTCCCATTGATACGAAGACAGGCAAGCCATTTAGAATCCCCAAGAAGTGGAAAGGCACCCCTCCACTGTCTCCCTCCCACACTGTGTCCCACGTCGGCCTGAGTCCACCTCCACGTGCCACTACACCACCTGGTCCAAGCAGCCCTCCAGCGTCCAAGGCCACTGATAGCTCTTCCTCAGCTGGGCGTCTCACTCCCCAGTCAAGTGGTCCAACTGCACCCGACACACAGTCAGCTCCCAGTCAGACTGACAGCCAGGTCTGAATGTTGATCAATGTCACAGACCTGTCTCTCCCACACCGGTACCTGTGCTGCCCATCGTGTCACACCAGACTGTGTTGCTGACCATGGCGGAGTTTGGTGACACACATTCCCTGTGCAGCTTCTCATTGACTCTGTCAGCACCTTGGACTGGCCACTGGCCTTGCAGTTTGCCCCCTGCCTGTGCAGCTTCTCATTGTCTCTGTCAGCACCTTGGACTGGCCACTGGCCTTGCAGTTTGCCCCCTGCCTGTGCAGCTTCTCATTGTCTCTGTCAGCACCTTGGACTGGCCACTGGCCTTGCAGTTTGCCCCCTGCCTGTGCAGCTTCTCATTGTCTCTGTCAGCACCTTGGACTGGCCACTGGCCTTGCAGTTTGCCCCCTGCCTGTGCAGCTTCTCATTGACTCTGTCAGCACCTTGGACTGGCCACTGGCCTTGCAGTTTGCCCCCTGCCTGTGCAGCTTCTCATTGTCTCTGTCAGCACCTTGGACTGGCCACTGGCCTTGCAGTTTGCCCCCTGCCTGTGCAGCTTCTCATTGTCTCTGTCTGCACCTTGGACTGGCCACTGGCCTTGCAGTTTGCCCCCTGCCTGTGCAGCTTCTCATGTTCAGGCTCTGCATCTTGTGCCTTGGTCCTGTCTGATATTGTTGCCTATCAGTGCTATTTGTGAATAAAAACAGTTGCTCATGTTGTCAGTTGTGTCATTGTCCTTACTGAATAAGGCTTTTCCTGTATGTCTCACATTTACTGTGCCACATGCTCTGTGTGCCACTTCAACTGTGCCACTGGCTTGTTTGACTTATCATTTATTTTACAGGGGTGACGGGGACTTCAGTTCTTCATGACTCGGATACTTGTGGGGTCATTGATGTTGTTTTCGGTGACATACCAGACTCATGTTCCTTCCTTGTTGCTGTTGGCTATGTTTTACTGCATCCTGGTATGTGGGCACTGCAAACACATAGAGGGGTCATATACACGGGATTGCAGGCAGGCTGACCAGGCTCAACATGTATGTGCGTTCTTGCTTTCATGTATGCCTAGCAGTGTAGATGTGTAGTCATGTTGTGATGGGCAGTCATCCTAGTCACAACGGTTACTTACATGGTGTGCATTTGGGTGGTCAAGGGTTGTACGGTGTGTTGGTTGTGGCTTTGTCGTGTGTGTTGATGTGTGTGTGTTACTGGCGTGTGACTCATGGCTGTGTGGGACTGTTGTGTGTTTGTGTGCACACACTGCTTGTTGTGCATTCAGTGCTGTGGGTGTATGTTGCCTTGTGCTGTCCTAGTGTACATCCCCTGATGTACTGCTGTGTTTGCAATGTGTTTTGTGGTGTTGTACATCTGTTGTGTGTTTGATGTGTCTGTGTTGTTCTGTGATGGTGCACTTCTTGTCTGTGTTGTGGTATGTAGCCCATGCATTTTTCATGACTGATGAGGTGGTGCACTCCTGTTGTGTGTGTGCTCCCATTGCCTTCCCTAGTTTGGCTGCACAGGTGCTGTGTGTTATTTTTGTGGTTCTGTATGTGTTTCTGTTTTGAATTGTGTTTGCCATTTTTGTTTTGGTGCAGACGTTGGTACTGAAATCCCTTGTGTGTGTGATGTTTGTGGATGCCCCCAGGGGGTTTGATTGTTTGTCTGTATCTTGTCTGGACATTATGTAGGCCCTTCTGTGTGTCTGGCATTGGGATTGTGTGCTGCAGATATGAGGGGGTATGTTTGGGGACTCCTACTTGTGTTTGGCAGTCATTGAGTGTGCCAATGTGCCCTGTGTGATACTCATGTGTACTTGCTGTTCACTGTTTGACTTGAGGTCCTTCCTTTCATCCCTGTCCCTATACATGGGTTACCTTGCTGTCTCCCTGAGTTGTTGAACTGAGGTGACTGTTGTTTGACTTCACTCACTGTGCCAACCATGTGCTTGGATGGGGTGTGGATGTTGTTCTGGGTTCCTTGTCCTGCATGTGTCTGTTCACCTGGTTGTTGGTTGTCTCCTTGCCCTCCCATTTGTGTGCACATCATTTTTGCTTTCCTCTATGTTGTGCTCCATTGCTGGTGGCATGTAGTCTGTGTATGTGGCTGTGTGTCGGTGTGGGGTATGTCTGTGTGAGTTGGCAGGGTGTGTGTCCAGTAGTCTGTATGTTCCTTGTGTGTATGTTCATTTTGTGCTTGTATTCTGCTTTCTTGCCATGTATGTGGTGTTGTGGTGTGTGTGTGTGTTGCCCTGGGCCTGTGCCTCTGTGCTGTGTGTTAATCTACACCAAATGCTGCTGTGTCTGTCTCCCTAGGTGTTAGTTGTGTGCTGCTGGGTGTGGATTTAGCTCGCTTGGTGTTGGACATGGGGGTGCACAGGGGGGGATTGGCATGTTTCTTGCTGTGTGCGGCGGAGCTGTGGGTGGTGGGTGGTGGTGGTGGCCTGTGGTCTTTCTGGCCTGTCCGTTGCTGTACATGCATTCTGCTTTGTGCGATGGATTTCCCGCATGCTCACCGCTGCGGTGTCGTCAGCAACACATTACATTATGTTCGCGGTACTTTGGTGGGCTTGATGCAGGGTGTGAATTGGTGCCAGCTGAGACATGTGTGGGTACACTGATGGATGTGTTCCTGTCCACACCAGTGTGTCTGGTGTGGCCAGGTGCCCTGTTTCAGCCCGTGGAATTTGTGTTCTGTTTTGTGTTGTATTGTGTTTTGTTTACGTACCTGCGGCGGCGTCCGCGGCGGGCGATGTTGGCCTGGTGATGTATCACGTACAGCACCGGGAGGACGTGTAGTGCTGGATCCATGGCGTTCGGCTCCGGGTGGAGGGCTCCGGAAGTCTCGTTTCACGCTCCGCTGTCGAGATTCCGCCGTGTCTGGAAGGGCGGTTTCTCCCCTGCGGTTCGACGGGTTGTTTGGCGCATCCTAATTTGTTGAGCGGACGGGACGTCATTCCGCACGGCGGTGAGTCTCCATTGGCTCCCACCGGCGCGGTGGCGGGCGCAATTTCATGGCGGTCGGCGTTGCACCGCGGAGGTCGGGAAATGGGGCATATTTGCCCTTCATAATATGGCGGCCGTGAGGACCGCTGCTGGCGGGCGGTAAAAGGCATTTTTCCGCACCGTCGGCACCGCGGTACTGACACCAACCGCCATCGTAATCGGCCCCTTAATTGTTAAAAAACATTTAAAAAAATTATAAATACATATATACAAAAAACCAATAATATAAATAAAAATATAAAAAATATATAACAAATTAAAAAATTACAATATTTTCAATCTTTTTAAAATAAATTATACACTACATTAACTAAAACAGTAGAGAAAATATTGGATAGCGGAGGGGATAAAATTACTATTCCCACTCCAGAGAGTGTAACAGTAGGGAAAGTGTTGGATAGCCTAGGGGTAAAAATTACTATTCCCACTCCAGTGAGTGCAACAGTAGGGAAAGTGTTGGATAGCGTAGGGGTAAAAAATACTATTCCCACTCCAGAGAGTGCAACAGTAGGAAAAGTTTTGGATAGCGTAGAGGTAAAAATTACTATTCCCACTCCAGTGAGTGCAACAGTAGGGAAAGTGTTGGATAGCGTAGGGGTAAAAATTCCTATTCCCACTCCAGAGAGTGCAACAGTAGGGAAACTGTTGGATAGCGTAGGGGTAAAAATTACTATTCCCACTCCAATAAGTGCAACTATAGGGAAAGTGTTGGTTATTGTAGGGGTATAAATTACTATTCCCACTCCAGAGAGTGTAACTGTAGGGAAAGTGTTGGATAGCAGAGGGTTAAAATTAACATGCTTATCAATTAAATAATTGTTTTAATTAAATAACTAATTAATAATTAATTAACAATCAATTAAAATTAATTATAAATACCAATAAATTAAAATTAATAATTACTTAAATAAAATAAAATTATTTCCCACCCTATTCCCCTATAAACCCACAACCCGCTCCTAAAATAAATGAACACAATTAATATAATTATCAATTAATCAATTAATACAAATTAATTACCAATTAATAATTAACAATAAATTAATTATCAATACCAATAAATAAAAATTAATAATTACTTTATTATAATTAAATTACTTCCCACCGTATTCCCCTATTAACCCACAACCCGCTCCTAAAATAAATTAACACAATTAATATAATAATCAATCAATTAATAAAAATTAATTACCAATTAATAATTACCAATAAATTAATTATCAATATTAATACAAATTAATAATTACTTTGTTATAATTAATTTACTTCCCACCCTATTCCCCTATTAACCCACAACCCGCTCCTAAAATAAATTAACACAATTAATATAATTATCAATTAATCCATTAATACAAATGAATTACCAATTAATAATTAATTAACAATAAATTATCAATACCAATAAATAAAAATTAATAATTACTTTATTATAATTAAATTTCTTCCCACCCTATTCCCCTATAAACCCACAACCCGCTACGGAACTAAAACGCATAATTTAATTAAAAATAATTAATAATTTCTAAAAATTATTATTTAATTTACTATAATTAAATTATTTCCTACCCTATTCCCCTATATACCCACAACCTGCTACGGTACTAAAACGCAAAATTTACTTTAAAAAAAATTACTAACTTCTAAAATACACATACATATAAAATACATACTAAAAAACATAACACTAATATAAACATCGATATTATTAACAACGATATTTTTGCAAACGATATTACTGACTTCGATATTAACAAAAACGATATTTCTTACCTTCAGGTCGATATTCTGGACACCAATATTCTTGATGTCGATATTCTGTCCCTTCGATATTTCCAACTCGATATTTCTGTAGTTCGAAATAAAAAACTCGATATTATGTCTGTGCACCATGCTCGCGAGTGACATTGGAGGATAGGATTGTCCTAGAGGTGCTATGTAATCTTTTGCTGAATGTGAGGAATGTATATGCACTGTTTCTTTCTTTTATCGTCATAAATACATGGAAATAATTATTTAATGCTGACCTGGAATGTGGAGGGCCTGGATGGTTGTGTCAAGCGTCACAAAGTTTATCAATATTTGCGCAGACACAAAATCACCATAGCTTTACTTCAAGAGACACATTTAACACACCAAACACTGCAGTCGCTCAGTAAACATTGGAGGGGAACGGTAATAGGCACAACTTATTCTTGCTATGCCAGAGGAGCCCTGATCAGGGTGGCACCAGGCACCCCATTACAAATAACGCATACGAGAGTTGATACCCAGGGCCGCAACGCGATACTAGACAGCAGTCCGTTGTCCATGGTTTCACTCTATGCCCCTAATTCCGGGCAATCCCCATTCCTTCAGACATTATCCCCAGCACTCCTTAGGGACCCTTCGGCACCTACTTACTGGTGGGGCGATTATAATGGTGTGCCTGACTTAACTCTAGATCGGTCCCGCCCTCCCCTCCCCGGGGCGCAGGCTATTGTACTTGCACATAGTATGTCCACCTGGGCTACACAGATGCAGTTGGCAGACGGATGTCGAGCCAAACACCCTACGGAGCAGGTATATTCACATTATTCTACTCTCCATGACCTGTACACACAAATAGATGCTATCTATTGCACAGACACGGCACGGGAACACGTGGCTCACGCCAAATACTTAGCCTGCATGATATCGGACCACAGTCCCCTGCAAATTCGTTTGACTTGGGACACGTCCAGACCCAGCATACCGACTTGGCGCCTCCCTTTGGAGGCACTCCGTGACCCTGCACTGAGTGTAACCATATTGCAGTCCATAACCGCGTATTTCCAAACCAACGAGGGGACGGCCACACATGCCGGCATAGAATGGGACGACCTAAAGGTGGTTCTGCGCGGGCATGTTATACAGGCAGTATATGGAACTCGCATGACTTTAATCAAAGAGATACAGGGGCTAGAGGATAGAATACGACAGCTACCTGGGCCCAGGTACTAGAAACCTGGGCAATGACGTTGCCGCGGTCGGACTTGATCGAGTGGATGTCAGGCACCAAAACTCAACTCCAGAGGACAGCGGGCTGCGCTCTATTGCGAGCAGCCCGTAATGCCTGGCTGGCCTACTTAATACCCAAACGCCGCTCCTTACCGTATGCCCCAGATCTCCCTATCGAGACGTCACCAGGACTATATACTCGCCTAAAACGTCCAGAACTGGCCGAATGGCAAGCAGCCGGCCTGACAACTTGGGGAAACTTATTTGTTGACTCAGCTTTATGCGATTTCGCCACTCTGATGAACGACTATGGCATATCACCCGGTACTTTCCTCCTCTATGCAACACTAACACAGCAGGCTACGCAAACTTAGGGGGACATCAGCATGGGACCACCAACCGCTGAAGGCTTGCAGACATTACTGACACACGAGTCAGGCAGGAAAGCCATTACGGCCGTCTACAATTCTTTTAGAGCAGACACAACTCCCTCCCTAACTTCATTACGTGAATAATGGACCATCGCGCTCTCCACAGAAATCACAGACAAACAATGGAAACAATGCGTGGGAAATACCAAAATCATCTCCATAAACGACAGACTAAAATACACGCAATTCAATTATTTACAACACACATACCTAACCCCGCACAGGCTGGCGCGAATGTACCCGACCTCATTGATGTCTGTCCCAGATGTCATGCTTCGGACGCCGATCTTTTGCATATGGTATGGACATGCTCCCGCATCACAACATACTGGGGGAAAGTATCAGCTGCAGCGGGAACCACAATTACATCCCAGAGCGCACACTACTTACTAGGCATCACCAAACGGAACGCATGCAGTAAGAATCTTAATAAGTTCCTAGACCTGGCGTTGGTCCTGGCCCAACGCTCCTTAGCCTGGAAGTCCCCGACGGGCACCTCCGCCAAGCACTGATTGACTGCTCTTCGACGTGCTCTGGTGGCCGAACACGTGATACTGACATCTCAGCCCCCACGCCCAACAGCTAGGGCGCAACATGTGGACTGGCAACAATACGTAACCATCATAGAAGCCAGCCTCCGCGACGCACACGATACTGGGTGATGCACTAGCTGCACCGACATTGCAGCCGGTTGCCAACCACAGACACCATGAACACTCATATTAAGGTACACACACGGGCAGGGCACTGGACAATACATACGCAGGGGTGGTGAATAGACACAACTGTTTCACACTTCAGGCAGGAACCGATCGCACGCACACATAATACGGCACATGCGCTGCATGACCCCTCCACCATTCTATCCCTGTTAAAGCACTCAATATAACTAGACCTCTGCTACCCACACTCCACATAAGCGACGCATTTAACTGTGATAAATACACAACGAACACAGGACAGGCACATTAGTTAGGTGGTATTATGTTTATTTATTGTTTATATCATGTGTGTTCTCAGCTTTGCACAGCAAAAAAAAATTTATTGACAGTCACTGCAGTGAATTATTATCGATATTGACTATCTGTAACGTTGGATATGGCGACTCGCCCCCTCCACCAACTGGGCACAACAATGCAAATGGAGATGTACCATAATATGTACATTATTATTCCCTATTTACAGCTGTATGTTGTTTTTGAGTACAAAATTAATAAAAAGATTATATAAAAAAAATGTACAGTGACTAAACTTGAAAGAAAGACGGAAAAGGCACAAAAGAACATTTTAAAACACTTCAATATCATATGTGGATATAATGTACATCATATACCCCCATGCTACCATTTGTCTGCACATTTATTAAATTATTTGATCGGTAATTGAACCAGTCTCTGTTTATAATTCAACAATTCACTGTGAATAAAAACATAATCATAGGTCAATAAATAGATTGCCCAAATTCATATATTTACATCTTGAGGCCATTTTCCATTCTATTATGCTCGACATAAGTTCTCTATTCATTACTATCCATATTGAGCTTCTATTCATTATATATCAAGTGGGATTAGCTCAAAAGATTGCACATTCGATTGTTACAGGGTATCAACTACTGTACCTTCAAATACAAGTTCTTCTGATTCAAGCAATTTGATCTGATGTTTTGCTTTGTTTGTTTGGTATCTCTTGCATACGATAAGTCAATCTCAACCTGAGGTGAATAGGTGAATGGGAGAGCATATTTGACCAAAATTGACAATTCTAAAACACTATAAGATTTATATCATCAGCAGTCCATCAAATGAATGAACATAGATCATACCTCTTTTACAACGGTATCCACCAATACGCGTACCGGTTTGGAAATAAAGTCTCAAAATTAACTCTCAGATTGGGGATTTTAAGAAGAGTTCAGCGAAATATATTGACTGGCATGTCATTACTTTCCTTTATGTGGATCCCACTGATACTAGACAGGCGAAATGGAATTCCTTATTTATTTTTGTAATTGTTCATTCTCATAACTTATGTCTAATGTTTACCAATAACTTCTAACATTTTGTTCATCTTAACCCCATTTATGCTATAAAAATATTATTGTATTTGATTCATTTTAACTGTGTTACGACAATCCCTATATGGTCACACAATATTTATTAGAGCAAGGTTGCTTGTGACTTGATGTCAAGTCATAATCTGATGGGAGGTGGTTGTATTAATTTTCTAATTTTATTGACATGATTCAAATCTTTAATTCATGCATATAATGTGACTTCACTATGTCCTTTTTTGACATTCGACATTCCATTGACTTGAAATGCAATTCCTATTATTTATAAAAGGAGGCTACAATGTAAATCAATAAATAGAAAAAGTTTCTTATATTGCTGACAGGGCCCACAGTTAGTATATACTATGTCCCCGAAATACATAATATTTAATTGTTTATGGTATCAATCATCCATCCAGTGTGGATGTTTGAATATATCGCCCTGACGTGCACTTATGATACCGTACACTTCTATGTGAATCATCGTATCAACTCTAGTTATCAAATCTCATTCCCCTTAAATGTTAGACTTGGAATTGCTACCTTCTCTGATTATTTACCATCCTCGCTCTTAATTGGGAGATCCATCTTACACTGCTGCTGTCCCATTTATCGGATAGCGTGCATTCACTAACAGTTATTACTTTCCTACAGGCGATCAAGTCTCGCCTCTTTTCAAATATGAATTTCATGGCTCCGCCATCTTGAACTTGCAGAACATCCTTCACTGAATTAAGAGGTTCATCTATCCATACATCATTACAACAATTATTTGTGTCAAATTCATAGGTCATCACTCCCTCATGCAGTATCACATTCGCTATGATAAGGTGCCTACTCAAGTGTGTCATGCCCATTGCGATATACGCCACATAGCTAACAGCGACTCTTTCAATCATTTTAGCAATACTTAATAATGAAATTTGAAACCCATACTCTGTCCCATCTTACCAATGAGTATGGTAGCTCAGACAAAATCTATAGTCCTGAGGCTTGTTCCCAGGCAAAAGGGGGACATTTCCAACTGCTCAGTTTAAATAGTGCCACAAATTAACGTCACCTGGTGTTACTTTATTTGATTAGGGGATTTTGTTGTCCATCCGCCATATTTAAACATTTGCTACTTATAGCGATATGCTCATACAATACTTTGTATGACTTCTATTCTCAGTTATTAGCCACAGAATTCTGTGTTTTCTTGTTGTGTTTTATAAAAATCCCAGTTTATGGGAATACCATCCATTTATGGTTCCCTTTGCACGTAAAATAAATCCGAATGTCAGTCTCACATGCGCAATGTAACATATACAGATTTTGGTAGTCACCATCTTAGACTGTCCAATCAAAACTACAGTGCTCACCTTTAGCCTCATTGGTATCCAAGTTCGTATCTGACATGAGCTTCTTTAATAGAATTCTCGCTAAACCAATTGTTAAAAAGATAAATTAATTTATGAGTCTGAAAGAGAAATTGATTTATGAGTCTGAATCCATCTTCTCTCTTAATTGACTTATGAGTCTGAATCTATGTCAATTGAGTGATGTTACCAGTTCCATATGTCCAATAGGACATATACACCAATTCCGTGGTCACCATCTTGGAATGTCCAGAAAAAGTTAGTTCATCATTCTTTTTTAATACTGTCAGTAATTTAATCAAAGCCAATTTTATTTTCCAAACCATTGTCACAACACCCATCCATTAGACAACCCGGTGCATGTAACCTTATATAACCCAAAATTGATCCATACTCGTGGCACCTCATAATGCAATTTCCTTCCAGTACATACACACTCACTATCTTTGACTGTTATAAGGTGTTTTGTTTAACCACGTGACAGTGAGTTGCATCATAAATCACAGTATTCTGCTTTGGCATTGTCTAAGATGGTATAGACACCAATGTTCTTGATATGGTTGTCAAACGGGCATATACTCTAGAAGACCATATCCTGGTCTCCTTCTAATGCACGTATAAGCGGCCGCCATTTTAGACCATGCTATCAGTGCTAATCCACATGTAAAATGAAAATAAGATACGTGGCAGAATTCCATTATAAAAAGTAATGGAATTCATTATTTGTGTTGAGTCCATTTGAAACTGTCCTTAGACGACAGATCCATCTGGCTCCCACCTGCCTCAAAGCCAACTCCCTGTCGCCACCTCATTCATTCAGAATTACATGCTCAATCGCATGTAACCAGATTTTTGTTTCTGCAGGATGGACAGTTGTATGTGGGTGGTTACAAGATATCAATCATCCATGTTTTTAATTGTCCTAACATGTTCTAGTATTCACATTTTTAGAAACTGAATACTACTTCTAACATAGATTTTCTGGCATGCACATCCCACCGCATAAACTGTAAAAGTGCTATTACAGTTCATAAAATAATCAACTGTATGTTCTGTCATCGTATTGTATCTAAATTTAATTGTCCTGTTGCATTTCAGATGACACACAGTACATGTGACAAAAGTGTGAATTCCACGTGGTTTCTCTGGGATCCATGTATTGTTGATCTCTTTTTTGCTTCTAACATAACTGGGGCATAGTATTCCTTTCAGGGGTCTGCCCATACGCTATAAACTCTAGGTTTTTGTGGTACAATGCCATCCGGCAATGAATTGGAGCTGAGTATATGCCAACTTTTTCTCAAAATATTATATACATGATTGCTATATGCATTATACTGTGTAATGAAAATAACTTCTTTCGGTTGCGCTCCTTTGTCTATATCCCTGTGTTTGGTGGCCAAAGTTTGTTTTCTGTCAAGTCTCTTGACTCTCGCCTCAACTTTCATGAGGGTTTCGTTGTCATATCCTCTCTATTTAAAATCCTGTTTAATCCCTCACACTCTTTTATTGAAATCCTGATCCTGACTGCAATTGCTCCTTGCCCTAACCTTTTCGCCATATGGTATGGCTTCTATGATTGATTTCGGGTGGGCGCTGGTAGCATGAAGTACACTGTTACCAGATGTTTGTTTTCTTGAAAATATCACTCTCTATACCATTCTGATTTACATACAGTCTCAGATTCAGGAAATCGATCTCCCATTGTTTATATTTAATGATTAATTTGACATGAAACCGATTTTTGTTAAGGTGCCTTTAATATTCCATGAGCGCATCAACAGTGCCATTTCAAATGAGTAGAATGTCATCTATATAGCGCCCATAAAAATAACGTTGACAATTCAGTTTTGTCATCCATGTCCCCAAGCATGGTCCGTCTCATACAAACCTATAAACAGGTTCGCATAAGAGGGAGCAAACCTGGAACCCATGGCAGTGCCTTGCTTCTGTTAGAATGATGTTCCATCATGTAGAAAGGCATTTTGAGTCAGGAAGATTTTTGACATCTCTAATAGCATTTGAGTATGTTCTAATTTGTTTGCATTGCGCTTGTAGAGATAATATTTGAGTGCCTCCAAACCGCATTCCATTTTAATGCAAGTATAGAGACTCTCTACATCCATGGTGACGAATATAAGATCTTCACTATCCCACTGGAAATCCTCTAGTTTGCATAACACATCTTTACTATCCCTTAGGTATGAGGGGAGATTTCTTGCAAATGGTTGTAAAAAACCATCAACATATTCTGCAATGCGTTTAGTCGGTGCCCCATTACCAGATATGATTAGTCTTCCAGGTGGGTAGGGGCCACTCTTGAGAATTTTTGACAAGATGTAAGTGCACGGATGTCTCGAGCAATGTGCCTGTAGATATTTGTACTCCAAACTAGTATGCATGATTCGTGCCAATCCATAAGTCTAGCATTTATATGTCTTTTAAACAAGGGAATAGGATTCTTTTTCAGTTTTTCATAGCATATATCATCTTGCAGTTGTCCATTGAGCTCTCCCAAATAATCACAAGAATCCATGAGAACAATATTCCCATCCCTTATCTGCCTCCTGTATCACTATGTCGAGATCCGTTTTCAAATTTTCCAAAAGCTCCCTGTCCCTTTTAGTCATATTGAAGTGATGTTTACACTAATTATTGCCACTATGTGAGTCTTCTATTTTGTGTAGATCTTGCCTGACTCTATAACAGAACTCATCAATAACTGTGTTATGTATACTAGGTGGCATGTACTTGGATGATGGTCGTGATCGACTGTCCGTGGTCATATCTTCCTGTATATCTAGTGCAGTTGCCATTTGTAATATGTCTCCAACCCCATCATTTTATTGAAGGACGCCACTGTATGTATGTCATTTAAATCAGGTAAAGTAAACGGCGATACATTTGTTGTACATAACGTGATACGAGGCACTATAGGATGTTCATTGAAATGTTTTTTTAATTTCAACTTTCTTATAAATTTGTACAAATCCAGACATATATCAACAAAATTGCATTTATCAGTGGGAAAAACGTTCAATCCTATATCCAGAATGAGCATCTCATGATCTGTGAAAATTCTAGAAGACAAGTTAATAATACTCAGTTTGTTTGATGCCTCATCGTCCTTTGCACTTTTGTCACAGCAGCACATGTCGATGTCTATTTATTGGCTTGTATTGTTTTGGTCTGAAGCCTTGTTTGTACTCCTGCCTTTATGTTTCTGACCTCCCCTACTGGTTCTTTGTTTTGGGCTTTTTTCTTGTTTCCCAGCCCGTATTTTTGCACCTACCTTGAAAAAACAGATGAAGATTTATTACTCTCATCATAACCAGTGCTACTATCTATTGATGACAAAGAGGTATTACTTGATGATATACTGGGATCCTTAACTATGTTGGTGTGACCCACACTCGGTCGTGCTGTGATGTCATCGTACTTTCTAGCGAAGGTGAAAATCCTCTCCCTTTCATAGTCACGATCGTCTCTTTTTATCTTTTAGATACAGTTGGTAATTAGGCAATTATTTTTTCAGAATCTCAGAATCTTTCTTATTGCATCATTCAAATATGTCTCTGCGATTTCTTTGTCAAGTTTCGCCATTTCCCCCCTCAGTTTTTTTTACTTTCCTTTCAGAGTTGGTGACTAGAATACACATCATTTTTTATGATGCTTCATAGAGGCCTTCTTTCCATTCCTCTAATAGATCTAACTCCAAATCTTCAAAATTGGTGTAAATGAGTACACGTAGGCCCCTCGGTATCAGTTTGTTCTCAATATATTTCCAAAGAGTTGCTCCATCCTACCACTTAGCAAGTTCCTGTTTTTTTAGTTTTTCGAACCTTATGAACTTATCTTTTAGGCCTTCATTTTTAGCTGGTTCTGCTTGGAAGGGTATGCCCAGTCGTGGGTCCCTTTGCAAACCATGCCACTGGAGTCAAGCTAGCCTGGCTGATATGGGTTGTTACCCCAAAACCGATCCTAGGTTGCTTGTTCCCAGTCCAGGGAAGACCTGGACTGGCAAGTCGGGCTGAACAGTTCCCTTGGGGAGCAGGGTCAAGACTGATTTGCATATGGCTGGGTCTAGACTGGAATGGCATGGTGTGTAAAAAAAACGATCGATTTAGGCCCAGATCTCTGTACAGGGAGTGAATGTTTGACATTGTTCAGCATTCCGTCCATCAATTGTTCTATTTGCATTTGTCGCCCTAAGTGGGAAGGGTATGCCCAGGCGTGGGTCCCTTGCTCATCATGCAACTGGAGTCAAGCTAGCCTGGCTGATGAGGGGTGATACCCTGAAACCAGTCCCAGGATGCTTGTTTCCAGTCCAGGGAGGACCTGGTCTGGCTGTTCAGGCTGGATTGTTCCGATGGGGAGCAGGTTCAAGACTGACTTGCACATGGCTGGGTCTAAACTGGAATGGCGTGTAAAAAAAAATGGATTTAGGTCCAGATCTCTGTACAGGTGTGTATGATTGACATTGTTCAGCATTCTGTTCATCAATTGTTCTTTTTGCATAGATCATGGATTTCAGGAGTTCCACCGTGGGCTGCAGAATGATGGGCAACCATTTGGCAAATATATGATGCCGAACAGGCATTGGCTAGAGTAAGGGGTGTTTGATCGCTTTTGATGTTTAATTGAATTTGGCCACAGTTTAATTGAGATCTCTAGATTAAGGGCCTTATTATGAGTTTGGTGGTCTGATGGACTGCTAAACCCACGGTGGTGGTGCGGCTACCACCGCACCAGTGGTCTGACCGCCCTGTTACAAGTAGGGTGGTCGGACAGCCATAGGACTGCGGCTGCAGCCAGGGATCCGCAATCTCTGCCGGTCCTGCAGTGGCCTGAGGACCCTAATATGCTGGTGGGACCGAATATTAGGAGTTTCCTCACTGCCACAGGTTTCATGGCGGTGAGGAAACACCCGTTGCCTCTACGCCAGGGAATGCATGCAGGGGGGCACACAGTGTGCACTCCTGTATGCATGCATGCCCAGTTCCTGCAGGGCATGTACTTGGCTGTCCATGCCCTGCAGGAACATGCAATGGCTTTCCCATTGCCGTGCCTTGCTAAGGCTCACGTATGATCTTTAGCACTGCAACACCGCGGCCAAGCTGCCGCAGGGCCGCCCGACCTGGGTTCCAGTCGGAATTCGGCGGGCGGTCTCAATATGGTTTGGCGGTGTGGCAGCCGGCTGCCACAATGCCAAATTCATAATAAGACCCTAAGGCTGAGGAATGCTTAGAGGCTTAAGCGGAACTGATGTATGCATTTTCTTTCTCTTAATTCTTTTTATGTTGTTAAACTTTCAGTTTTGCCCCAAGTATTGCACTGTAACTATGTTATTCCCAAACAGGCTTATTTGAACTTAGTAGGAGGTGCATTGTCTCCCGTCTTTATAATGCTAAACAGAAAAAGGCCCTGCTCTGGACCCCAACCTTGAAAGATAAATGGTATGCAGAGCTGCGGGTGCAGCTGACCGATGGGGACTGCTGTTATTGTGCACAGACTGGGGCACTATCAGCTAATAGTCGATATAAAATGATTTATTTCAAATACTTACACAGACTCATATTCCTTTAATTTTGCAGCAGTGTGGCTTGACCAAAGACTCTAAATGTAAATGTTGTGGCATCACAGAAGCAGACTTTTTGCATCTGGCATGGAAATGTCCATCAGTGTATGCATACTGAGCACAGTGTTTAAATCACTCAATACTGTGGTTGGAGTGCCTCTCCTAGTTGACCCCCAAGATTGCCCTACTGGGCCTGGTCATAGGGATGCCCACAGTGTTTTGCAAGTACACAGCAATCAACCTCCTGGTGGCTAAGCAGGAGGTGGCCAAGCATTAGGGCAGAGGATCTGCACCAACACATAAATGTTTGCATAAACAATTAGCTTACAGTAACGTGCAGCTTCATTAGTTTGAAAAGACATTCCCACAGACCCAAGTATATCTGGTGGCCCGATTGCATTTCTCTTAAAATCAAATGTGGTCTCAGGAACCTGTAGAGAATACCTTTATATTCTATGGCTGTGGGCACTGCTGTATATATACGTGTCTAGCAAAGTACTGTATCTGTGTATCTCCTTGTAGTGTTTGAGATGGTCACCCTAAATCCTGCAGTCAATTAGGTAACAGTGACCTGATCCCCACAGAGGGCACAAATTATATGAAGCCTGTATTCTATTGTCCTACAAATCTCATTAACCACCTTGCACCATTTGTACTCTCACTGCTGTAACATTTTACTGTATTGTATTTTTCAGTTAAAATTTAAAAATAAAAGAAAACACATAGAGGTTGAGTATATGTGCTGGCCTTCTATGTAGTCAAACTATGCTATGTTGATGAAGTTTTTCACTTGAAACCAAATCCATGTTCTGGATCTCTGCAGTGTTAGGAGAGCTTGAAGCCAGGCTAGGTTAGGATAAGCCCATTCCATTAATCAGTGACCAGCCATGAGCTCACACAGTGGAGCAACTCAATATCCAGATGAGAATGCATTGTCTTGTTCCAGTATGTTCCACCACATTTCTGTTTTGTCGGTAAGGCAGTCTCTATTGACTCAGATAGCATAATAACAGGTACTGGTGTCTCAAATGTCTATGGCTTGGCTGAAATCTTGTTAGGGACATTGGAAATTCTCGTTTAAATTCATTGGTGACCTCACTCAAGCTTCCTGTTGTACACTGTTATCCTTATTGTCTCTGTCTATGCTAGCCAGCTCCTGGCTCTCAACTGAACTGGGTAGTTGATGGACCTTTGGGTTGAGGGATTATTGTTATGTGCTGGAAGCCAAGAAACAAGATCTCTGCTGCCAAGGTTGGTGCTCCCGGAGAGATAGGGCTTACTGCTTACTCCCTTTAAGCGAAAGGATTATCTACAGATGCTGCATACCACTTTGTACAGACACGTCTATCATTGAGGTTTATTGCACAGACTTTTCACAGTGCCCTTGATCAACAAGAGGACTGTAGGCCAGAAAATAGGAAAGTAGGGTGCCAGCATAAAGGCATTTTCACCACAGGGCATGATAAATGGTTTGGTTGAAAATTTGATGTGCAGCAGTGTTATATATCGGCACTATGTTTATCTTCTACCTTTGGACAGTTTTGGGGGGCGTGGCTTCGCCAGCTGCAAGATGGCTGCACCTTGAGTGGGCTCTGCCGGCCAAGCGAATAATCCATCGTCATCCTGGGGGCTGAGGGGCTCTACGCAGGCCCTATAGCTGCGTTACACTTCCTGCTATACCGGGGGGCGCTTCCTGGATGGCAAGACGTGAGGGCCGTGGGCAAAGCAGTAGTGGCGCTGCCATGGGGCCAGGGGCGGTTGACTAACCCCACACTGTGCAACCCGCCTTGACGTTGCAGAAGTGCTGGCAAACCTGTGGCCACTGATCTGGTTGTTAGTGGTCCGGCGCGGTGAACACCGACCTGCGGCCCGGTGGTCAGAGCTGGGCCAGGCTGCTAAGGCCTGCTGGGGGAAACAGCTGCCAGAGAGACTGAGCCGTTACGTCGGAGAGCGCAGATGGCCCGAGACAAAGCACACCGGGGCTAAGGCAAGCACACTACAGGTGAGGTGCTGAGGCCTTATGTGCGATGAGCGGGGGTGATGTTGGGAGGTAGAGGCCGGGGCGAGGCAACGGGGCAGGCCTGACGAGATATCCAGTGCCTCTGCTCCTGCCCCGGCAAGCCCCTGCGGCGGCGGCTCCCCCACCTCCCAGCCGGTCGAGCCGCAAAGGATTGGGCTGGCTCACCACGGGAGGAACTGCGAGACCGTGAGATCCGGACTAAGGTGGATGCTGGCAGAGGACAGGGGCTCTCTGATGCCCCATGACACAAGCAGCAGGCCCAATGAGGGCGGCCCCCACACCTGGGAGTTAAATCACTCATTTAAAACATTTAAAACAGAAACCCGAGGATGCGTGACCTATTGTGCTGCACACGCCTCACCACTCCCCCCCTTGCCTGAGCATCCTTGTTGGGTGGAGGGGGTGAGAGACTGCTGAGAAGTTGATCGGGGGACGAGGGAGCGCCCTGCCGACTGGCGTGAAATCTCTGATGATCCGCTGGCCGGCGGCCTACCCTCTCTTAAGTGCACACTGGGGTACGCCACTACTCACCATGGGGAAAGCTGACTCCAAACAGTCTAAGCTCTCATTTGATGGTAGACGACACACGCAGCAAGAAGAGCCTGTTACAGAAGCTGAAGAACAGGCTACACAGACCGACAGTGAAGCGACCCGGGATGATGATATTCGCTCACTGCTGCTGGAGGTCAAAACCAGCCAGAAAATTATCGACTCTAAACTAGATACCCTCACAGCTCGCCTTGATCCCGTAAAGCAAAGAGTGGACAGACATGATACTAAAATCGTGCAGCTGGAATCCAGAGTATCTGATGCCAACGACATGCTGGCGAAAGACAGGCAGCGGCTATTAAAAATGGATAAAGTATTGGAGCTTATCAAAGTGAAAGATGAGGACCTTGAATCACGCTCCAGAAGGAACAACCTCCGCATCACAGCAATACCGGAGTCCACGGCAATCTCTCGGATGGAAGACTATGTAAAGACACTGCTCCGCGAACTCTTTGGTACTGTACTCTCCACAGTCTCTATTGTGGAGCGAGCACACCGGTCACTGGGGCTGAGACCACCGCCAGGTGCCCCAGCACGTCCAATAGTGGCCCGCATGTTGAACTACCAGGACCGGGATGCAATCTTGAGAAAAGCATGTGAAATGGGCGAGATCAGGCACCAGGGCCACACCATCTCATTTTTCCCAGACTTTACTGTTGTGGTATAAGCTGTGAGGCGAGAATTCCTGCCGGCTAAATGCATCCTGCAGCAACACGAAGTGCCTTACGCCCTCCTCTATCCGGCTAAGCTGTGCATCAACCAGGGTGGCAAGATGCAGTTCTTTACAGATCCCAAGGCCACCCTACCCTATGCTAAAAAACTTGATAAAGTATGCAGGTCTCCATTTAAATATCTTCGACAGTTTGAAGAAGGCCATACCAGTGACAATGACTAACGAACTTGTGGCCCTTATACTCCCTACTGGAAACCAAAGTAGATCACCTCACAGCTCGCCTTGTTCCCGTAAAGCAAAGGTTGGACACACATGATACTAAAAACGTGCAGCTGGAATCCAGAGTGTCTGATGCCGATGACATGCTGGCAGAAGACAGGCAGCGGCTATTAAAAATGGATAAAGTATGGCGCTTATCAAAGCGAAGAATGAGGACCTTGAACCACACTCAAGAAGGAACAACCTCCACATCACAGCAATACCGGAATCCACGGCAATCTCTCGGATGGAAGACTATGTCAAGACACTGCTCCACGAACTCTTTGGTACTGAACTCTCTGCAGTCTCTATTGTGGAACAAGCACACCGGTCGCTGGGGCCGAGACCACCGCCAGGCGCCCCAGCACGACCAATAGTGGTCTGCATGTTAAACTACAGGGACCGGGATGCATTCTTGAGAAAAGCACGTGAAATGGGCGAGATCAGGCACCAGGGCAATACCATCTCATTTTTCCCGGGCTTTACTCTCGTGGTACAAGCTGCGAGGCGATAATTCCTGCCGGCTAAATGCATCCTGCAGCAACACGAAGTGCCTTACGCCCTCCTCTATCCGGCTAAGCTGTGCATCAGTCTGGGTGGTAAGATGCAGTTCTTTACAGATCCCAAGGCCGCCCTAACCTATGCAAAAAAACTTGATAAAGCATGCAGGTCTCCATTAAAATCTCCTGGACAGTTTGAAGAAGGCCATACCAGTGACAATGACTAACAAACTTGTGGCCCTTATACTCCCTACTGGATATTTTACGGGACAGCCGGTGTGTAACTTTACCTAAAACTAAACCATCAGCGATGCGGCCTGGAGGGTGGGACACTTACTACTATGTGACTTGGTCTTTATCAGTCCCCGCTAGCCTCTACCGCTTGGCCACCCTGTACTTAGAGACAGGGTTGTCCGCTGGAAGAGACTGTGTCCCCTTGGGATAATTCCCTAAGCTTTTCAAGATGGTCTCTTTTGTTTGGGGCAAAGTGGGGGGGTGGGCAGATTGTCACAACTTGATTGGGGGCTGATGTGGGGGGGCGGGGGGCTGTTGGGGGTTTGCAACTAGTACTTAGTAAGGCTACGTTGGGGGAATGGGAGAGGGAGGGGGTGTTTCTTTAATCATTTGGGGATATGGCATACTGATAAACTGCTCGACATGATCTGTACAGAACATTCGGTACACAAGCACACAAGTGCAGCACTACATTCAGCGATACACTGCGCATCGCAACAGATTATTGCTAACTTTTTTGGTGGCATGGCTAGCGTAACATACTTGACATGCAACGTCCGAGGCCCCAAAGACCATCGGAAATCCCGTTTAGTACACACATTCCTCACTCGGCAAGGAGTGGACATGTGTTTCCTACAGGGGACGCACCTGACGGAGAGCACCGCATCTCGCCTCCGAGCTCGATGGTGCAGCTAATTCTACTCATCAATATACTATGGAAGAGGTGTTGCCGTCCTGCTCAGGAGGGGGCTGCCATCGCACAACACGCACTCTCTCATAGATAAAGATGGATGATACGTAATCCTAGTAGGCACCCTGTTTATACAGCCCATGACCCTAGCAGCTGTATATGGGCCAAACGGCGATGATCCTGACTTCTTTCTAAGAATCTGGAGGCAGGTGGCATATTTTGGCCCGAGGACGGTAGTGTGGGGCTGAGCTTTTAATGTAGTGCTACACAGGCAGCTGGACCACTCGGGAGCCAGGCAGGACCACCCACAGGCTGCGGATGTCCTAAACACACTCATCACTGACAATGCATTAATTGATATCTGGCGGCACACTCATAAAGATATGCGGGATGGCGCCTGCTATTCCTCGTATCAGTGTTCGTGGTCTCGCATTGACTTTTGGCTTGTGATCAAGAATGTACTCAATTGGACCATGGCAGTCATGACGATCCCGCAAACCCTCCCACAGGCATTCTCGTCGAGACTGCCCCCATATGCACTACAACATGCGGCGTTTAAGGAAGAAACCAGTTCTGCCATTATAGACTACTTTGACCACAATGTAGGATCTGTATGATCAAAAGGGGGAAGGAAGAAGCTCTGATCCATTCAGCTTCCTGTCAAAGGTAAATAATCATAAAGGGAATGGATCACTTGTACCTGCAATTCCAGTGTCAGGTGTGGTAACCAACATAAAAACCCTCATTCACGTGGAGGAGCGTAATAACGGTATATCTTGGTTCTCCGCTTCTAGTGACGTGAAAGCATCATCATTGGGTCTTTTGGATAGAATGCTTTCCTCCACCTGGAGGTTAGACCACTGGTTTTGACAGTAGTGACCAGAAATGAGGTAGAAAAAGTGGGGTGAACAAAAAAGCAAAGGTGAGCTAAAATTGCTTCGCTCTCCCTCCTAAACAAACTTTATTCAGAAGGAGAGGTGGCAAGGTTAAAAAATGTTAAAAATTGAACATGAATGAGGGTTTTTACATTGGTTACCACACTGGTTACCACACCTGACCCTGGAATTGCAGGTACAAGTGATCCATTCCCTTTATGATTATTGCACAATGTAGGATCGTCAAGTCACCATCCACATTATGGGAGGTGTTTGAAAGAGGTGATGCGTGGGACCTGCATTGCAAAACAATCCGTAGAGTTAAATGCGATTAGGAGATCCCTGAGCAGGCTGGAGTCCGAAATCTGCAACTTGGAGCAGGTGGACAATGCTGACCCCAATCACGCCATACTGGCTGCCATTAGGGATAAGATATTGCAGTACTGCAAAGAGGCGGAAAGGGAGGTGAAATATTTGGAGAAAGAGGCAAAGGCACGACGATACGGTGAAGGGGATCACCCTGGTAGAACACTGGCGGGACTATTGCGCAGGCCTCATGCCTCCACATACGTGACCGAACTGATGGATACTAACTCGCAGCTGGTCACCTCCACGTCGGCGCTGCCAGCAGTCATGTCCTCTTTCTATGCTCAGCTCTATACTGATGGGCTGATAGGTGACCCGAAGTCCCTATGAGAATATTTCGACACAATCCAACTGCTCTGGCTGGAATTAGGACACAGAGAATTTCTCGATGCTCCAATAACACCGGAAGAGATTGTACATGTTTTAGCTGGTCTGCCGGCCAGTAAAGCCCCGGGCTAGGATGGACTTACGCCCGCATTTTATAAAGAATACGCAGACATACTTATCCCACATTGAATAGAGATGTATCATGACTCGTTTATATCGGGGCAGCTTCCTCCATCCCTCAGAGAAGCTATTATTGTAACTATACTCAAACCAGAAAAGTAACCTATACTCTGTGATTCCTACTAACCCCTGTCCCTAATAAATATAGATAATATATTGTACGCGAAAGTCCTGGCAAACCTCTTGCTGCCACTTATGCCCCTAATCATCAGGCCAGACCAGTCAGTATTCGTTCCGGGGTGGGCCACGTCGCACAACCTCCGCACCATATTCTCCGTAATGCACCATATCCACCCCTCCCTGCCAGCTGTGGCGGCTCTTCTTGATGCCACTAAGGCATTTGACTCCCTGGAGTGGCCACTCCTCTTTTCATTACTTACAAGACTGGGGTTCAGTCCCAATTTAATCGAAAGATTCAACTCCTTTACACCCTCCCCATGGCTCGTATCAGACTAAACGGGTATGTGTCTGAGCAAATTACGATTACCCGTGGCACCAGACAGGGCTGGCCCCTATCTCCCCTTCTGTTTGCGGTGGCCATGGAACCACTGGCCGCTAGACTACAACAGCACCATGCTGAGCGTGCTTAGGGTTTTCCACCCGGGGACTGGTTGTGTCAATGTACGCTGATGACATTACCCTTTATATTCCAGAGCCATGCAAAAACCTTGAGCCCACGACACGTGAAGTAATTTGATTTGGGGGATATTCTGGAATTCAGATCAGTTGGGGCAAGTCAATACCTTTCCTGCTCACGGAAGCCGCCGCACCATACCAGACAGAATACCCATTAAAATGGGGAACTGAACCAACCAAATATTTGGTTATCTGGCTGAGTAGGGATGTGGAGGAGCTCTGGAAGATAAATTATGGGCGTGCAGTAGACTGGCTGGAATCGCACATTCCGATATGGAATAAACACACCATTTTATCCCCCGGCAGAAGAATAGCAATCACAAAAATGGTCATGCTTCCGAAATTCTTATATGTCTTTGTTAACATCCCTATGCCACTCACAATGCTGTTCTTTAAGCGGCTGAGATCCAACTTAATCACTCTCATATGGGCCGGCAGTCAACTCAGAGTAACATACGACCTTTTAACACTGCCCCTCGCATGCGGCGGTCTGGGTGCGCCAGATTTACAATTATAAGCCCTATGTGCTCAGGCAGGCTTCCTGCATTATTGGCTCCACCCCAACCCATTCCAGCTGCATGTGGCAGCGGGGCATGACCAGGCGTCCCGATGGCCATTGGCAACGACATTGTTCCAACCATACTAAGCGCCCAAGGTTTAAATAAACACAATAGAATGCATGCGATGGTCATGGGATGGTCTCCGCTGACGCTCTCGACTCACAATACTATATGCACCGTCAGCGTAGTTGGCGAATAATCCCATGTTCCCCCACTACAGGACAGGAGCGCAGCAGGCTGTGCTGCTGCACTCGGAGTGAAAACGGCTGCAGATCTATTCCCGTATGGCCAGTTCCTCCCCCCACTAGCCAACTCCCCTACGCGTGCACTCTCAGCGATATACGCATTATTGTAGTACCAAATCAGAGCAACTTGCAGCTCGACCTACAATACATTACCAAACCCCCCCAACCCCCACAGAATTGGAGTACGAATACACTACAACATCTCCATGTAAACTCATCACCCAACTTTACACAATCACGATTAAGGATTCCATGCTCAACACCCCCAAAGCTCGGGCGGCTTAGTAAAGGGAGCTGGGCTATGAAATTCCAGCAGACAGGTGGGAATATTGCTGTGGCCATATGGAGCGACTATCCCCCAACTATAGGCTACGATTTATATACTTCAAATACATACACAGAATGTACTGCACACCTTTGCATCTGCACAGGATGCGTCTGCTAGGCTAGCTGTTGGCTGGATGGGCCATTCTGACTTAACAAGCGTGAGAAGCTATCACCTACCACCCTTGTACATCACAAAGGCTGTATTTGCACACACTCAAAAAGGGTTTGTCACCAGTCTTTAGTGTCCACAGACAAGCTGGGGGCAGGGACGAAGGGAATGCCTGACACCTATGGGAGAGGTAGGCCTTACAGTAGTGAAAAACAAATTTAGGGGTTTTTCACTACCAGGACATGTAAAACGTGTCCCACTTTTTAAATACAATGCACTCTACCCTGTTGGCTGTTTAGGGCCTATATTAGTGAGTGATATATGTGTTAAAAAGGAAGGTTTATGTCTGACCAAAGGTTTATTTTGCCAGGTCGAAATGGCAGTTTAAGACTGCACTACAGGCTGCAATGGCAGGCCTGAGACATGTTTTAAAGTGCTACTTTAATGGATGGCACAATGAGCGCTGCAGGCCGACTTGTAGCATTTCATTTACAGGCCCTGCGTAGGAACGGTACCATACACTAGGGAAATTAAATGTGCCTATCAGATGTGGGCTGATTTTACAATGTCATTAGGAGAGAGCACGAGCATGTTAGAACTCGTTAGCAGTGGTAAAGTGCAAAGTCAACATAAACAGGTTCAGAAAAAAGGAGAGGTAAAGGTAAGTCCAAGTGTTCCTCAAACCACAGTTGCTTTTACAGATCCTGACAGCAAATATCCACATGTAGGACAACTAGCAAATGCAAGGTCTGTCGGGCTAATACCTATGGTGATGTAATGAAAGGTAGCAATACTCACAGTGGATAAGAAACAGTAACAGGTTTTCAGCTGTGCCCTCAAACCCTTGTAATCACACAAGAACATGCAAAGCAGTAACAGCAAGGGTGGAGAACTTAACACAGTCATGTTAGACAAGGAGCTAGAGATGAAAGAAAACATAGGCAACACTTGGCAGGAAGCAAACACATATATCACTCTAACAACTAAGGTAGTTGGGATGGGGGCAGCACACTGGGAACTCAGAACTAAGGAAGCAGGTAATAGAAGGCAATGACTGAGAAAAGAGTAATCACAGAAATAGTGGAAGTTCAAGAAGCAAATATACAATGAAAAACTGTGCAGGTTCAGGAAACGAAGATCTGCTATAGCTCGAGAAGCAAGAATCAGGAAACTCTGGACACAGCGGGTCAGCCAAACAGGAACATTGCTATAATGTCCAATGCTGGATTGAAGCAAACAGAGGATCAATAAAGCTCACTAATGATCACATACCTGTGTGATCAAGCTGGCATCTATCAGCTATAGGTGTGCTGATCCCTCCAACTGCCCTTGCCCTGCAGGGGTGGAGGTAAAGCAGTCAGCAGAGAATCCATATTATCACACTATTTTGCAAGAAATGCAAATGGTTACCACAAAACCTAGACATCATTCTAAATCAACTAGCTCAAGAGGTTTAAGGGGAGCCAGAGAACTTTTTGATGGAAATGTATGTGTTGATCTTGAGTTGATCAGTGATAATTGTGAAGGTACTATGTGGGTTTATTTTGAGCTGATTTGTGATTATTGTATGATAATTTACCTGAAATGATTTACACTTTGTGCCATTTTCGTCCATGGTGAAAAATGAAGGGAACTTCCCATGAGGTGTTAGTGGTTTTGTGCATTTAACTAAACATGTTCATTATTAATATTGTATAGAGCAATTAATCTACACCTGAACTCACATGTGTATTTTGACATGAAACTATTGCAGCGGAAACAAATTTGCTACTACTCATTAAGGTGTGTTTTTCTGACTTAAGCTAACTAAGCCTTAGTGACGCCTTGACGACATCTTGTCCAAAATAAATGCTACATTATGCGTGTTCTCTATTTATATTTCTGCCAGACAGTACATGCAACAAGATGTGGATTTGTGTATTTCTGAATGACACTCTTTTCAAAGAGGGCATCAAGCTTTTTTACCTTTTTTCATGGACCTTTTCCTTGTATGGGGTATTGCATTGAATCACATTCGTACACTATTGTTTATATAACTAGTTTCTTCAGAAACCTCCGGACGACCTTAGGTCAGAGGGGCCGAATGAATATTCATGTAGTGGGTTAGTGCTAAAGTGATAGGGTTATGCGATATTGCTGTAAGCTGATTTGTTGATAATGTAATTGTTTGCTCATACCATGATGGATTTTGCAGTTTTAATCCTTTCTTATGGAGAAAATGGCTATAAAGACCCTTGAATTAGGGGGTGAGTCAGATATCTTTAGTCTCTACTAGTGATGATGCCCGATTTCTTACTGATTTTACTGCACATTTGTGACTGTCTACTACAGATTTTGCCTAATATTCTGCATTGTTCATTTATTGAGAGCCTTCATGGCAATTATTTTATGCATTTAAATGAGACTTGATTCATCTGTATTTACTACTTTTTATTGAACCCTTTTGAATTTGTAATAAACCTTCATGGTTTTTCTAAATTCTGCTCTAGAAATCACTTTTTGATGCCGCCCTTTCTTAATTTGATTTTATATGGAAATGCTGGTTTGAACCTTATCTCTGGGAAATATTACCTTGTGATTCGAGGTTTACACCGTCCCTGATCCACCCAACTCCTGGGTGAACCATTTCATTTTGTAGAACACGTATAACTCCCTCCAATAGCCCTCTTTTTGTTCCTTATTCTTGTCCATTCCTGTTAACCACCTTCTTCCCTTTCCATAATATATCCCTTCTGTCCATCACCTGCTGGGGAAAAAAACAATAATGATCTGGTACTCGATTATCTATACTACTCACCATATACCCTGGCAGTTTTCAGGTCAGCTTCCAGCGTACTATTACTACCATAATTCCTCTAACATAACTGCTGGTAATGCAGTTTCTAGCACCCTATCCTTGCCCTTTTAGTCATTAGCAAATAATGACAGACTTTCACTGACTCACAATCAGAACGTAGGCCCACATTTTCACACATTTGTTGCACTACAGGGCAACAAGCAAAGTTGCTGCCCTGTGTTGTGTGAATTGGAGAGAAGAGAACTGCTCCATATCTACAAAGAAGTGGCACATTTCTGCTCCCTCCCTGTGCAGGTGAACTTTCAGCAGTCAAGTGCCATCGCAGGTACCATTGTGCCATACTGCAAGGTCAGAATAGTTTTGTGCAGATTTACATTTTGCAATACAACTGATTAGTGCATCAGTCGCACTGCAAAATTAAACCCTGTTCTCAAACCAGCCAGAGAAGAATTAGCACCCCATGGTTTGCTAACCCTGCTTAATAAGGCCCTAATTTCCCTCTCAGATTTAAATAAGATTCAATGAGGTTCAGTTCTCAGATAAAAGATGAAGCATAGGGTTGAGCATGCCACATTTCTCTCTGCTTTGAGAGGAACCATAGAAAAGTAAATGAAGGGCATTTGAAAAGAAAAACAGTGACTAAGCTTTAAGGCCGCTCCTTCTCCTTCCTCGCGGCCAAAGCATGGAACGCCCTTCCGCTCCACCTCAGACAGACAACATCGCTCCCCATCTTCGCAAGAAACCTCAAAACCTGGCTCTTCGACAGACCCCCTCCTTGATGGAATGGAACCTGCACCCCCCCACCCCTAGCGCCTTGAGACCCGTACGGGTGAGTAGTCGCGCTTTAACAAATTCCTGATTGATTATGGCATTGTGCCAAATAACACAAAATTAATCAGTTAAATGCGGCAGAACGCACAAAGGATAAATATTTCATAGAATGCTACTAGCCCAGGGTATACATCATGCCTTATTTGGGCTGACTCCTGCAAAAAAACAGTCACAAGGCTGGTGTTCACCAGAATTCTTTATTGACGATGCTCCTTTTATTTGTATTATAGTGTTATGACTAACTTGGCTTAACAGCAATATCTTGCAATGCAAAAATCAAGGACCTTGAAGAAAAAATGTCATCACTGTTTTTATTCAGAATCAGCTAAGGTTGCCATGCCTCAACAGATTGCAGACAGTTTATCTTCTTTGTAGAGGCCAAAAACCAGTGCACCAAAATATTACCAACAAACTTGTTGGAGCTCAATTTACAAAGAATGTCATAAATCAGTACTCACGGAATAACACATACATGTGAGTGTAGGCTTACAACTTTTAGAATTCACAAACATTCCTGGGAAAACTGTGCCAGGTGCATTTTTTCCATATGTATTCCTGGGAGGTCCTGTGGCATCCCAGTGGGATCCTATTCCTGCTGAGTGGAGTTTGTCTTATCGGAGAACTCCGCACAAGGGGGTAGGATCTCCTAAGCAAACACACATTTCTT
Organism: Calotriton arnoldi; assembly: GCA_963921515.1. Classification (NCBI taxonomy): domain Eukaryota; kingdom Metazoa; phylum Chordata; class Amphibia; order Caudata; family Salamandridae; genus Calotriton; species Calotriton arnoldi. The sequence continues at coordinate 212,300 of CAWUFW010018078.1, forward strand.
TTGTTTTGTTACGTTTCTCCACAGGGAAGTTTTTTTCCAAATGCAAAAACTCTTTCTCCTGAGTAATTTTCTACTTTGCAAATCATCAGTAAATATGAGCAAACAATGCTGCAATCCACATATTCTCCACTTTGCATGTAATCAACAATATGTGTACAGGTATACAGACCTCAGAAACAAAAAATGCCTAACAAAATGAATGTGTCCTCATGTAACACAACTGGTGCTATGTAAAGCGCTCTGATACCCGATACCTTCGGATCAAGTTCGCGCTATATAAAACTCCGTAAAAAAAAAGAACTCCTAGTGATCACAGTGACTCCTAGTGAGTAATCAGAAAAATAGAAATGACGCATGGAGTCCTTTACTTAGCTGGCAACACCATTTTAACTCATTCACAAGGATATAGGTCATTATCAGGACTGTACTGCTTTTGAATCACTGTGCTTGAGATTCTCATAGAGAGGCCAATGAGGGCCTAATGGCAGCAGAGCTCACATGCCAGAAATGGCTCACTTGACACTTTGGCCTCCTGCCGTCTTACAATGCCGTTCAGTGTGTAGTAGATCACCTTGCCACTTCAAGCAATGTTGGGATGGGAATGTTCCCTACATGGCATGTTTCCCTGCCCAGAGTGCCTGATTGCATGTATATCTGCTAACCTTTCTTTTACTTGTCCCTAGTGTCATGCTAATCTAAGTATGTTGGGCCTGTTCATGGCTAAGCAAGATCTGGTGATCTGAAGGGGAGCACCAAGCATGTCCTCATAGCAGACTTCTGTCCTTATCCTGCCTATGAAGCTTAAAGCAGTGGTGGCATCATACAGTGTTTTTGCCGATTGATAATGTGGGCCTCAGGAATTTTCTTGTGTTGTGTTTTCACTTTATTCCTGTTTGTGTGCTGCATAAATACTTTGCACCTTGCCTCTAAGTTAAGCTAGACTGTTTGTGTGCCATGCTGCCTAGAGTTGAACACAGGTTAATTTAGTGGCTTTTTGTTGTTCACCTTGCAAGGGATTGTGGCTGTTGCTTGACCAGGGCTCACACTCCGGTTACCAACAACACAGTTTCTCACATTGGTGTTCAGTGGCGTGGATCAGGAATTGTGTTTGTGCAGTACCATAAAGTGATTTGTGTATCACAAAAATCCCAGATAAATAATTTGACATCAGAGTAAACCCTTTTTTAGGTCGAGCCCTGAGCCAGCGTGCAAGCGCTGCTCTGGGGTTGATCTGTGGTAGTAGACTACGGAGGAGAAGCCACGCCCACTTACCCGCCCACTTTTTAATTGGCCTGTGCCTTTGTCCTTTTAAAATGCTGCCTTCTGATTGGTTTGTAGGCTGTTAGTCCCTCCTTATGACGGCCATGTCGTCATTTGTATCCTTCCATGGCTACAGGCCCCTTTACTTTGAGTGTTGCTTAAGCACTCTTTTCTTCCCATGCCTTCTCCCCACCCCTCCCGCTGTCCGTGCCTTCTCTCCCCCCGTTGTTCGTGCCTTCTCGCCGGCACTCCCGTTTACAATGCAATAGGTCTCGCGTAAATGCGAGTCCTATTGCATTGCAAATGCTTGTCTTGGTAGCGGTCACTTGCTTGCCCTGAGCCTAAACTGTAGCGGCAAGGATTGACTCTATAGAATTTGAGCCCAGGCGCATGCGTGTGCCTGCAGATACTACTTCTCCGGCGCACGTAACCGCCTCCCGTCTGTGAGCGGGTTTTTACTAACGTGAGCACCAAGACGCTGTATTTTTTCATTGGATGACTTGCCCTTTCCTAAGCCAGTGGGCCTTATGTTGCTGAAAAAAACAGAAAGACTCGGTGGTCTGTGGATCGCTGCAGGTGAGAAGACGTTCTCCAGGCAGATTCAGTGTAATCAGATTGTGTTATAGCCGAGGCCCAGTACGAGCGGAGGATTGTGGTTACACTGATGGCCACAAGCACCCGCTTTATACCCACGTGACAACCCACAGGACAGCATGTGTAGACACCGTCTGGCCTTGGTGGTTGCCATCTTAGGTAGGTAAAACCAGCAATGTTATAACTGGTGATCTAAACCATGATGGTGGGGCCGCCTCTTCACAGGTTGGAGTGATCTTGCAATTCTGATATAACCCTTGTATTCTTCTAGCAGTTGGCACCGCTCGACGTAGAAAAGTAGCTTTGCTATGGTTGCTTTAGTATATATAGGTGACTGAATCTGTTATTGAAACGATTGGTAAGCGTAACGCTTTGGTTGCAGAAACAGCCTGAAGGAATCACGGGCTGACCATGACAGGACATGAAGAATGTGTTTTCAGGTGGCTGTGCATGTTTTTAAATTGCATAATATCAGCAGTTGAGGGTTCATAAATGAGTACAATTCAGGATGCACGTTTTGTGCAGGCAGGCTCAAGGTTGTATATATTCTGTAAAGGGCATTCTATGTTAGAAAGCATTTTGGAGACATAAAACAGTTCTCCATATTTACCCACATAGAGCTGTTATCTACCTCTTAAAGTCAGATGACAGCACTGCGCTTCCATACCTGTCAACTCACCCGTATTTTGGGTAGGTGTGATCCGATTTTTACTTTTTTTCACCTGTCTGACAAACAAAACGACTCCATAGTCTTTAATGGAGTCACACGCTTTTCAAACCTATACCAGCCCCAAGAGAACTGTTCATTCACAATTGTCCTTAACAGGATCACCCTCTTAAACGCCTTACTTCGCCAGCATTTTTTTGGGGCAGTGGTTGATGGGCACTTCAAAAGAGTGAGTTTTGGAGATACTACGTCTGTGCACTGAAGTGGTTGAGCCTTTGTTAGGTATGTCTTGGACACATTGCATGCATGATGGTAGCAAGAGCTGTGTTTCAAGTATTCTGGTGCTACACTAATGGTCATAATGATCTCTAGCAAGTTAAGATTGTCTCCTCCTGTCATTCATCGCTTCCCCTCTGACCTTATGCATATTGTGGTCAGTCTTCATTCCTATCACCTCTTCTCCCGTCCCAAAAAAGATAACATGCTTCTGATTCCATCCCTGTTCCCTACACACTCCGCTTTAACACACAAAATACTTTAGCCAATTCAACAAGGCCCTTAATCATGTTTTGATAGACACTGTTGCTTTCACACATACTCTCTACTACTCTGAGGTCTTGGGTCACGCCTAGTATGCATGCTCCTTCTGCAACAGGCAGCGTGACCATCTGCCCTGACCATTTGGTACCCCAGAATACAGGCCCCTGTATCAAAACCTTTGTGCACTAATCGCCATACATCGTAAACCGTGTGCCCTGTGATACTGTCATAGAGTGCTTTGTCAAAGGGTACACATCCCAAATGCCCACTTATGCCCCCCCACCCGCTATGCACGTCAAAATGTGAGCCTCCGTGTTCCTCCGACTGTGCGCCTCTTTCTGAGTGTCAGATGAAGCTCTTTATTATGGGCACTCGCATCCCAAAATTGTGCATAACCAATGATAGAGACGGTATGCACCAGAGTACCTGTCTGCGTGGCACTATAATCTGCTTTAAATGTACGAGGCCCAACTATGTATCAGAGTACCCATTTTCAGTGCATGATTCCCATAGGTTGCACCCGTGCTTCCCTTACACCAGTTTCCTCTAGCACAGACTCAGGCCCACTTATTTACAGACAGTACAACGCATCCTGAAACTCAGACTGTTCAATGGGATATGTCCCCCTTTGTTCTGGCTGCGTGCCTTGTGCCACAGAGAATCTTATTCTCTGGCCCAAGGCTATATGCTAACTTCTATCAGACCGTATAATGCTGTGTCACCAACTGTGCCCCAAGATGTGATACCCCGGGACTCCAGAATGTAGGGTGCCCTGTACCAGACTCCTGCACCATTGACTGAATGAACTCTTTATACTGCAGACTGCGTCCCAATCTGTTGTTCACATGTAGCATATTATTTTGTACATTTTATTATGTTTTGAATGTAACAATTTCTTTTGTTCAATGTCGCAGTTGCGAGTTGAAATAATGGTGTGGTTTAGGTCAACATTATTCCCACCCTTCCCACACATTACACAACATAGGTGAAGCTGGAAAACATCCAGCAGTGCTTTCTTTTGAGCTTGCCTTTCAGCGCTTAAATGACGTATTGTATAATTTATGCAATCTTTTAAAAAATATATCCTACAGCGCAACATCACCTCAGAATCAAACGAGCATCACCTCAAAACAACTCCAGCTAAACAGAACTCAGAACCACCTTAACACCAAATAAGCACCACCTAACACAACCGCAACACCACCACCTCACCATGCCTCACTACCACCACAGTATCACTAAGCACCACTATAGCATCACTCAGCACCACCTTAACATCACTCATCACCACCTCAACATCACTAAGCACCACCTTAACTTTAGAACAGCCAGGAAGAAGTTGTTAGCATTGCAAGGACGAAAATAACCTTGGAATGCGTCAGAATACTATGCCTCATAAGAGTGGTGCAATGAGGAGAAATACTTTTATTTTTTCCTCGTTTTTGCTCTTTCTATGTGTGCTACATTCTGGCGCAAAACGCCATTAATGATTGTTTTTGTGCAGGAAGGTGTCCCTTCTTGCACAGCAACAAGCATCCCTGCAATGCAGGCACCCTTGCACCATGGCGCAATCGTGTTTGCATTGGCGCAGGGCTGCTGTTTGTGCGCCGGCGCAGGGGAGAAGGGCAGGAATGCGCCATATCTTGTGGATACGGCGCATTTCTGCCTTTTCATTTTGACGCACTGAGGCGCAGCAGGAAGGCTTGCAGCGCTGCCATGCATCAAAATATAGAAAATGAGGCCCTTGATATCCAGGTAGTCTTGGGGGCTTTTTGAGGAAGTGCAGAGATGGCAGGCCACATCAGAAGATGATGAGGTGGATAACAACGAGGAGGAGGTGGGAGCACAATCAGAGGAGGATGAAAGGGAGGACCCAGACCAGGGTCCTGAGCTACCAGGAGAGCACAACTTGACCTAAGCAGATGACATGAATGTATGGGATGTCCATAAGGGAGCAAGGAGCAGTGTGTCTACCAGAGGACTGACCCCACTGGAGCTGGAAGACAGGAAGGAGGAGAGGAAACTAAAGCTGGCCAAAATAAGGATGGAGGACAAAAAGCTGGCACATGATCTCAAACTCAAAGAGCTAGACAGCAAAACCAAACAGGTGGAGTCCAGCAGTAATGGTGGCAGCATACCTGCAGTGTTCAGTGGTTCAGAGGTAGAAAACCAGACACAGTACACTCCCATGAAGGCCATTCTTGTTAATAAATGTAGGCTGACCCCTGAGAGATTCAGGGGCCTGCACAAACTTCCCAACCAGACCTTTGTGAACCTTCTAAATTATTCCAGTAAGGCACTGAAGGGCTGGGTGAGGGACAGCAAGGTAGAAGATTATACTCGGCTGTACAACCTAATTTTGAGGGAGCACACGCTTGATATTTGTTTTACAGAGCTGTGCCAACACCTGGTTGATAACAAGCTGAATGACCCCAGAAAGCTTGCTGAGGAGGCAGACCGTTGGGTCAGCACCGGAGTGGTAAGTCCCCCCCAGATGCAAGAAGGCTTCTGGGGGGGACTCCAAAAAGGGTGGTCAGGGTTCCCACCAGAAGGAGGGGGGAGATAAAAGATTTAGTTCACTCAAGGCCCCCAAAATGGTTTTGAAGGAAAAGAGTCCCAGTCCCAATCTGGCCACCAGAAGAAAGTATTCTATGAGTGTTATGAGTATGGACATTACAAGGGTGATCCCAAGTGGGAGGAAAGACCCCAGTGTTTACTAGTGTAGTGCTTGGAGAGGAGTTTGTCCTAGTCAGTGTGGGGAGGAAGTCAGTGAGGTTACCCTAGAGTCACTGAGTGATATGGAGGTGGTGCCCAAAGCCCACATGCCTTCCAATTCTGCAAAGTAAAGGCAGTGGGTCACCATCAATGGTCAAGGAGTGGAGGCTCTGAGGGACACAGGAGCCAGTTTGACTATGGTAAGTAGTCAACTGGTACCCCCAGAGCAGATAATACCCAATACTTTCCACCAGGTTGTAGTAGCAGACAAACGGGAGGGTTGCTACCCTGTGGCTCTTGTTCCATTTGAGTGGGGGAGAGGGGGGTCTCAGGTATTCTGAAAGTTGCTGTGAGCTCTGCCATGCCTGTAGATTGTTTACTAGGGAATGATCTTGAGCTCACAACCTGGGTCTTCCTACTGGAGCTGGCTCGTGAGATAACCCTGGCAGGATATCTGGGGCAGGACAAGAAATTTGCCATGCTTGTCCCCCACTTTTACCGGCCCCGGATAAAGATTTCCTCAGATGCTTTCTGTAGGACTTGCTTGACCTGCCAGGCCAGTGGGAAGACAGGGCAGAAGCTGAGAGCGCCCCAGAATCTCTTGCCTGTCATTGGCATCCCCTTTAAAAGGGTGGACATTGACATTGTAGGGCCCATAGATCCCCAGAGAGCCTCTGGCAACAAGTTTATCCTGGTCCTGGTGGATCTTGCTGCAAGATATCCAGAGGCCATACCTCTGAGGACTGCAACTGCACCTGCAGTGGCTAGGGCCCTAATGGGGAATTTTACCAGAGTGGATTTCACCACAGAGGTGGTGTCTGACAGGGGCAACACTTTATGTCTGCTTATATGCAGTCAATGTGGAAGGAGTGTGGAGTTACCTACAGGTTTTTCACACCCTACCATCCACAAGTCAATGGGTTGTGGAGAGATCCAACAAGACCCTCAAATGCAGGATCAAGGGCCTGCCTGAGCCCATGAATCGTAAGTGGGATGTCCTCTTACCATGCCTGCTCTTTGCTTACAGGGAGGTGCCACAGAAGGAGGTTGGATTTAGCCACATTGAGCTTCTGTATGGACACCCTGTAAAGGGACCTCTCAGCCTGGCATGGGAGAGGTGGAAGCAAGCTCCCAGGATGCCTCTCCACGATGGGTTAGCTACGTGCTAGCCCTCCAGATGGCCAAGTTTTGGAAGAAGGCATCTGAAAACTTGGAGGCCAGCCCGGAAGTGATGAAACAGTAGTATGACCAGACAGCTTTCAGCCTGTGCAAAAAGTGAGGGTGATGGAGCTCGTGGAGCCCCGGGCCCTTAAAGACCATTGGACTGGGCCTTGTGAAATTGTTGAGAGGAAGGAGGATTCCACCTACTTGGTGGACCTCAAGACCCCAAGACACCTCCAAAGGGTTCTCCATATCAACCGTCTCAAACCACACTGTGAGACGTCTGAGGTCACCATGTAAATAGTGACAGATGGTGGGGAGGAGAAGGAGAATGAACCCCTCCCTGACCTCCTAGCATCCAAAGAGAAGGATGGGCCAGTGGAAGGTGTAAACCTCTCCCCTACCTTGACTTCTGAACAGCAGAGGGACTGTCACAAGTTGCTGGGACAGTTCTCCTCTCTGTTTTTCCTCACTCTTGGGATTGCACATTTGTGTACCAATGACATTGACACAGGAGACTGTGTCACTGTCAAAAACAAAATATACAGGCTGTCTGACAAAGTGAGGGCCAACATCAAGGAGGAGGTCTCCAATATATTGGAGTTGGGGGTGATTGAGCCCTCCACTAGCCGCTAGTCCAGCCCTGTGGTGCAGGTGCCAAAAGCTGCCCAACCAGTCACTACCCCAGAACTCCAGTTCTGTGTGGAGTAAAGGGGCTAAACTCAGTCACCAAGACTGATGCTCATCCCATTTACCAGGCTGATGATCTCATTGATAGGTTAGGGGCTGCCCATTTTCAAAGTACCTTTGATCTGACTTTAGGGTACTGGCAGATTGCCCTAATGGAAGGAGCCAAGGAGAGGTCAGGCTTCTCCTCTCCAGTAGGCCATTAACAAATTCAAAGTGATGCCCATTGGATTGAAAAATGCCCCTATCACCTTCCAGAGGCTGGTGAACCAGGTTTTGGATAGTATGGAGGCCTTCAGAGTGGCTTACTTGGATGACACAGCTGTTTTCAGTAGCAGCTGGTAGGACCACCTTTTTCACCTGCAGGAGGTGCTTCAGGCCCTGTGGAATGCAGGCCTGACTATCAAGGACAATAAGTGCCAGATAGGGCAAGGGTCTGTGATGTAGTTAGGACACCTAGTGGGAGGGGGTAAGGTGCAGCCCCTCTAGGCCAAGATAGAAACCATCATGGCCTGGGAGCCCCCAAACACTCAAACTGAGGTGAGGGCCTTCCTGGGCCTCACTGGATACTAGAGTAGGTTTGTCAAGGGACATGGCACAATTGTTGCCTCTTTGACTGAACTGACTTCTAAGAAACAGACAAAAAATGTGATTTGGACAGAAGCTTGCCAGAAAGCATTTGACTCCCAAAAACAGGTCATGTGCACAGCCCCTGTGCCCAAGGCCCTTGACTTTTCCAGGGAATTCATTGTTCAAAGTGATTCCTCAAGGGCATGGCACAGGGACAGTTTTTTCACAGCTTAATGAAGGGGGCCTACACCAACCTGTTGCTTTCTTCTCTCGTAGGTTGCTTTCCAGGGAACATAGGTGGAGTGCTATTGAGAGGGAAACCTTTGCTGTGGTCTGGGCACTGAAGAAGCTGAGAACATACTTGTTGCAGGCTCACTTCTGGATTAAAACAGGCCACATGCCCCTCAGGTGGCTAATGCAAATGAGGGGTGAGAATTCAAAATTGTTGAAGTGGTCCATCTCCCTACAGGAAATGGACTTTAGGGTGGAACACAGATATGGGTCAGACCAGGCCAATGCTGATGGTATCTACAGGTTCTTCTGCCTTAGTGATGAGAACTCCCAGGAGGTTGGGTAGTTCTCACTACTTTCACCTGGGAGGGACACATGTTAGACCTCTCAGCCTTAGGTTGGTCTTCCCCCAAATGTTTCCCTGCTTGCCTCCAGTTTTGCTGAATTTGTTTTTGTTGGTTTTAGGACTCTGTGAACCTCACCACTGCTAACCAGTTCTAAAGTGCTTGTGCTCACACCCCTAAACATGGTTTAATTGGTCTACACCTGTTTGGGATCCTTAATTTACTTGTAAGCCCCTTATAGAGTGGTATACCATACACCCAGGGCCTGTAAAACAAATGATACCATTGGGCCTGCAGCACTTATTGTGCCACCCACTTAAGTAGCACCTCAAAACTTGTCCCAGGCTTGCCATTGCAGCTTGAATGCAGGGTTACACTGCCATGTCGACTTGCCATTTAAAACCCCTTGCCAAGCCTTAAACTCCCTTTTATTACACATAAGTCACCTATAAGGCAGGCCCTAGAAATCCCATAGGGCAGGGTACAGTGTAAACAAAAGGTAGGACATGTGCTTTTAAGTTTTACATGTCTTGGTAGTGAAAAGCTCCTAAATTCGTTTTTCACAACTGTAAGCCCTACCGCTCCCATAGGATATCACTGGGGATTCCTTATTACCTGTAATACGCTGTAATTCCAAATTGAGAGGAGGTTGATCTGTCATGTTTAGTACTTATGGAATTGTAATGATAAATCCTCTTTAATGGCAAAGTCAGATTTATGGTTACAATTTTGAAAATGCACTCTTAGAAAGTTGACATGCACCTTAGCCCGGTGTGCCTGCAGCCTGTCTCTGATTGCATGTCTGGGTTGGGTGACAGCTGGGCTTTGTGTATTCCCTTTAGACAGCCACACACAATGGGAACTTAGATGTGACTTAATGGGCCATTCTGGGAGGTTGGGAGGGAGGAAGGAGCTGGGCACAGCCTCACACTTACACCTGAACAGGTTGTGTCCTGTCCCTACACAAAGGGCTGCATACTGCCCTGTAGTGAGTCTGGAGCCAGGGCAGGAAGGGAGAACCTCTGTGCACTTCAAAGACCCTTCTTTGAAGTTTCCCCACTTCAAAGGTGCCACTGAGTATAAGAGCTGGACCTCAGACCCTACCACTTCAGTACACTTCTGGACTTTTGGATAGTCTGCTAGGAAGAAGAACTGCTGTGCTGATGAAGGACTGCCACTCTGCTGGATTGCTGCTCTTGAAAAACTTTTTCTTGCTGTGCTGACCTGCTGCCTTTTTTGCCTGGGTGATAAGGACTGGACCTGCATCACTTGTCCCCAGAACCCAGAGTGACTTCAAGGGCTAGTTGGCTGGACTCCTGATCTGAAGTCTCAGGGACATAAGAGACTTCCAACAATCCTGTTTCTGCACCGGGTTTCTGTCTTGTGTGAGTTTTCCCTGCCAATGGGTGCCACTCCAGTCCTGGACCCTTCGAAGTGTGCCTAAGGTGCTTGCTGTAAAAAAATAATGCATCATTGCCTCTGCGAAGAACAGAATCAGTGCATCGCCATCTCTGCATGGGTCATCACCAACGCATCGCCGACAGTGGGCGAATCAGAACCTGTGCATCGCCCCTGTCGCGTGGATCAGAACTGGCGCATCGTTCTTATTGCGTGGCTCAGAGTTGCCACCTCGCCTTCAGAACCACCACTGCACAACGCTCAACTTACGGCAAGGTCCAGCATCACTGTCAACAACAGCCTCAACAACGATTCTGAAACTCTGCATCGCAGTTATCACACTCGTCATAGCCGACGCATTACGGCTGCTGCACGATCAGGACCATGGCATCACCGCTGTTGCATGGATTGACATTGTCGCATCGCCTCATCTGCACTCTGCATCCTCATTGTTGACAGGGTCTTTGACTTCAATGCAGCCCAGACTAAGGTACTTTTGCTCAGCAGGCCAAGTCGACACAACCCGGACTAAAGTCATTTTGCTCAGCAGGCCAAGCCTTGACCCTGTAGCAGCTCACGCTCCATCACAGTCAGCCTGAACCTTTGACTTTGTCTGGTCCAGCGTAACCAGATATCCCTGGTTGGTGCTTTGTGCTTTTTGGCGCTATTTTCACTTAATACTTTAAAAATCAATATCTGCGGTTTTACGCATTGGATTTTTGTTGTTTTCATTTCAAATATTTTATTAATATATAATCTATTTTTCTAACTTGGATTGGGATTTTTCTTGTGTTGTGTTGTCACTTTATTTCTGTTTGTGTGCTGCATAAATACTTTACACCTTGCCTCTAAGTTAAGTTATGTTAAGCCCGAATGCGTGTGTGCCAAGCTACCCAGGGTTAAACACAGGTTAATCTAGTGACTTTTTGTGGTTCATCCTGCAGGGGATTGTGGCTGTTGCTTGACCAGGGCTCACACCCCAGTCAATCAACAACCCAATTTCTCACAGAGCGTATGAAGAAGCAAAAGATGGTGAGTTGCACATCTACCGCGATGTCTACTTATTTATTATTTTGCAACATAATAGAAAGGTAATTGTCTCAAGTTGGCTAGTTCTGCTAAGGTATTCAACCTACAACTACTGTATGTCATTTCATGATAGAACAGCATGAATAGAAAACTTAGGAGCTAAACAAAAATGTCCTGACAACTTACATTGCTAGGTTTATTTTTAATATGTTCCTTAGCTCCAAACAAGTGATCTAAAAACCATACACTTCAAGTTCCCCTACAAGTGAAGCTTGGCTTCTAGGATTGTCCGCAACAGCTTGCTTCTTAAGCTTAACAACTGTGTTGTCTGAAGCCATGGAACATTCTCCACAGATAGGCTGAATCGTTTGCTTCTAAATGTTAAAACCTCAAGACATGCCACCTTAATCTTGACATGGTTTGGCGCTGGTAGCCAATTAAGAGAACTATAACAGAGCTAACCCTGATGCTTTCAACTTTGCCTCGCGATAAAACTAACCTGTCTGCAGTGTTTTGAATGAATTGTAGTCCTTCAATCAGTCTTTTGGTTAACTTTCTGAGTATTGCGCTTGTGTAGGCTATTTTTGACTTCAGGAGTGATTCATTTATTATGTTCATTGTCGAAGTGGGGTCGTGATTGTTTTAACAATTGCAGACAAAAAAAGGCCAAATTGGCCATTTTCCTTACATATGATTCAAAGTTTAGAATTTTATCCCAAGTCACAATGAAATTCCTTGCAGTTTGTGAAAAGGTAGAGGAAAGACACAATCACAATCACATTCTAATCTAATTCTTCTAGTTCTAGAGGTCTTTTGGAAATATAATTCCAGTGTCCATGCTTGATCTGCTCTTCCAGCCAAACTTGCTCTAACTTTTAATGTCAAAGAAAACAACATTTTGGAGAAAGTAAGATGTTAAGAATTTTTAAACCTACCCAAGTTAAATCAATTTTCTCTGACAATTATGTTATAGCTATTTATCCCTGTTCTACATTGTTGCTTAGGTAATCTTTAAAGTTTCATCACAGTCAGTGCTGGTCAGTTAAGTGCCTACGCAACAAGGAGAAATTTGTGTAATTCAGTTGGATAGGTAACCAACTATATTTAAATTGCTGTCCCTATTCCTTTCTGATTGTGAAATAAATTATACTGTGATCACATTTTTTATAACAAATATCACAGTTGAGGTGAGGGTAGAGTGGAAGCAAAACCAAAACTGCACCGGATGGCTTAACTAAATGAAAAGCCATGAGCAAATATTGATTGCACAACTGTTATGATCAAGGCTAATGGATTCCTAAAATAAGCTTGTCAATGCATATCTTCATTTATCTTGTTTATCCAAGGGATATGTAAAGTTTCAAAGTCCTCTGATTCATAAATAAACTATTTTTGTCATATTGTTTCAAAGCAAGGAAGACAGTTCCAGCTGCTCTTTTCAAAAAAAGAAAGGAAGTCCTGCTCTGAAGGACAGGTGGTGAATCATTGCCAACTGACAGCCACCCTCTGTGCATTACTCTAAGCACCCTCCCACTACAATGGCAAATTGCAGGTGCCCAGCATGCCCTGGGGTGTACACCACCCAAACTAGATCTAGCCCGCTGGCATCACACATCATCCATGCAGCCACTTCAGCACCCCTAATCGAGTGACTACAGGAAGGCTGCAATATCTGACATTGTTTTGTAACAGAATGCCCAGCCCGGATCACTCAGAATGTCATGCCCACAGGTTAAAAGAAGATCTATGGTTCCGTCAGGTTTCATTAAACATTAATCAAAAGACAGAGGATTAGTCTTGATTAGTCCTAAACATGAAAAACAATTAACCACTACTTCAGAACTATGGCCCTTATTTAGATTTTTCAGAATAGAGTGCTCTCACACAAACATGGCAGAGTACTTTCTCGGCCAAACTGTTGATCCCTCTGCTCTATCTAGAAACATTCATGTTTCCACTGGTGGTACTGCTCCGGCTCTGCCAATGGAAACATTACACTAAAAGACCAAGGGGCATATTATCAAGGGCAATATCGCTGCTTTAGCAGCACTTTTGCCGCTAAAGCGGCGATATTTTTATCGCCCTATTAGCAAGCTGTCGCTAACAGCTGTTAGCAACAGTTCACTGGCAATAGCGCCCGTTTTCTTGCCGCTTTGCATGTCAGCGATATTTATCGCTAATGACATGCAAAGTAGGCGATCCTCAGTAACAGTAAAGGGAAACAGTCGCAAAGACAAGTTCTCCCTATTATCAATGCCCGCATTGCGTCCAGAAAAGTCGCGCTAACCGCGATTACCGCCATAATCTAACGTCTGCAAAAAACCAGACTTAACTATGCATATCATGGGAGGTGGATTCCATGGCTGAATCCACATCTCCCTATCACCAAGCTTTCCCCTATCGCTGCGGGAATATCGCTGGATTTCCAGCGATATTCCCGCATATCGCCGCTTTTGCAGGATTTCTGATCGCCTCGGTGATACGCGTTGATGATAGCGCGCTAACCGGGCGATAAATTCAAGAGACAGACGGCGATAAATATTAAAGCGCTAAGCGTGCTTTGCGATATTTATCGCCGTCTGTTGCTGATATGCCCCCAAGAGATTATGGCATTCAGTGTACTTACCTCTGTCTGCCTGCCCTATTTAGGGTGGATGTTCCAAGGTATTTCTTTTCTTTACAGGCTCCTAATGGAAAGTCTGGCAGCACTGAAAGGAAAAAGAAAATGCTTACCCCCACCCCGGGAAAAATCCTAGAGGGTGTCAGAGTTATATTTTATTTTGTTTTACAAATTTTCTAGAGCTAAAAGGGTTGCTGAGTGGCTGCATGAAGCATGATGTATGTCAGCAAACTTTCAGTGCCGTCAGAGGAGCTGCTTTAGCAGCGCTCCTTGTAAGACTTAGAGATCTTGAAAAGGTTGGCACAGATCTCTAAATATGGCAAGGAGTAGTCCTGTGAAGTACGAAAGTTAGACAGCAGACCCCCAAGCAAACTGTAATAAAGGCCTAAGTTAGTCCAATGACATTGAAGTAAGTAAGCATGATCAATAAATTGGCAAACCCACACAATTAAAAGTTGAATTTTATCCAGAATATATCCATAAGTATGCAGTATTCAGTGCTTGTGGTCATTACAGAGAAGTGAGCAAGTGATAATACGGTGTATTTACAAAAATGCAAATGACTAGCGAGTAAGTTGTAAGCAGCAGCCAAATATGGGCAATGAACCGTACATGACACTACATGACTGTCACGTTCTATCCCTAATTAATTTGTGTATCAACATTGCAACCCATTCATGAATCTCCGGATCATCATCTGGACGTCTGGGCTTGAAAAAGGTCCAAAACATCTAAGCGGTGAGAGAACTGATATATAAGAGGTCCATCAATGTCAGAAAATATAGAAGAGCATCCAAAAGATTTAAGGAACTGAAGCTAAGAATACAACAGCGGACTTGATTAGGGTTAAAATAATCATAAAAGCCATCTGAAATGACAAAGTAGCAGACTCTAATTGACTACCAGCTGCTATCTGGAACATAGACCAAAGGTTTTGCTCCCTGTGGCTCACCCCACGGTTTACAGTGGCCTGGCAATCTGCTGAAGTACCAGACTCATGAAGGGGGAGTGATCCTAGAGATTTTTAATTGATGACTGTTAGTTATTTACAGCAACATGTTTGCAAGACTACTTATACAAGAGCAAGAAACATGGGTAAATAACAAAATATGTTACCATTGCAATAGCCTAACTTAAGGGCCAAGGTGTATTACAACAGGTTGCATCTTAAAAGTGTACTTGTTCACCATCAGATGCAATGGAAGAAGGAGAGACTTGTCTGCTTTGTAGATTATACCAAGCTATTTGCCGATGTACACAGGGAGTTTTAATTGAAGCAAACTCAGAGCACAGGAAATAGAACCAATCCTGTTGAAGGCAATTAGAGTGGTGTACAAAAAAACATGTGTATAAGTCAACTGGGTCAGGGAAACAGGATTTCAAGATGCATATATATTATTAACAGTGGGTGGAAACAAAGATGTGCCCTTGCTCCTTTGCTCTTTAATCTGTAGGCAATGAAGACCAAAACTTCATTCAGGCTCTCCCCGACTAGTATATAGGGCATTACAAATATTTTAAAAATTGCCTGGTAATAAATTTAAGAAATTAGCAGGTATCTCGAATATCAAAAAAAGGTTATTTTTTTTATTTTAAGTTAGATTTATTTATATTTACAAATGTACCTTTGCTCCTGTCCCTAATCCCAACATACATAGATTAAAAAAATTCTCACCCTTCCACTCGGCCCTTCATAACACAACCCAATGCTTCCCATGACCCACACCCACCCCCTTTATAGCACCCCGTTCTGAGCAAAACCTCTCTCATGGAACACACTCAGAGCAACCCCAGCAAATTCCCTCCGCACATTGCACCTGCTCCCTCCTAAACCCCAACATATGGAAGGTACAAAAAATGGAGGAGGAAGGAGGGAAAGACAGTACAAAACTCCAACAAATACTGGATGTTAGCCTGATGGAATCCAGACTCAAAGGCAACAAGTCTATAGTGTGTCTCTGTCAGGCTGGTATGGATCAAATTGATGACACAAATGGAGGTGGCAGTACATTGCTTTGAAGAGATATTTTATGGTTGGTAGAGGTCTCTCTGACTCTGAGTGGTGGTAGTGGCAGAGGCCATGTGCTGACTGATAGCACAAATGGTGGACTCTTTCACCTGTTTCCCCTCTTTTTCCACCATCAGACAGAATGCTTGTGTCTCATACTCACTTTCCCAATGGCCCCAGGGCCCTCTTCTTTGCTGCTACTGATGCAGGGATCTGAACTGCTGGAACAAACAGGGCTGCACTCCTGTGTCAACACTACAGCA
The DNA here is from genome assembly GCA_963921515.1 of Calotriton arnoldi. NCBI lineage: Eukaryota > Metazoa > Chordata > Amphibia > Caudata > Salamandridae > Calotriton > Calotriton arnoldi. The sequence continues at coordinate 228,387 of CAWUFW010018078.1, forward strand.
AGTTGTGGGTCCCGAAGACAGCAGCGAAACGCTCTGATTAGTAATACCCACCATAATAAGCACATGTGAATTAAATTGCAGTGCTGCTGGTGAAGTCACCCTATCTAGCCAACACATCTCCTCACTTAATTAATATTCTATATAAACATGTCTTTGCACCGTACAGTTTTTTACTAAAAGATTCCTCATCAACCAACCTTGACATTGTTTACTTTCACATAAGGGGTGTCTGAAGTATATTACTTTGGAGGCAAGATGGCGCCTGTGAAACATCCTGCTACACCGCCGCCCGCGCCATGAGTCAAGTTCGGCCATCGGCTATGCCGCCTGGATCGGGGACGATGCTCCGCAGACCTCTGCTTCTTCTTGGAGGAGGCCGCCGTTGTTTCCAGTACGGGGAGGGTGCCGGCACTGCTACGAGTACCTCGCAAACTGCCTCGGCCTCGATCACGGTTCTAGATTTTCTCTCGCTCTGGTCCGCAGCTGTTCTTTTGATCTTCTCCGCGGCCCCCGGTGACATTCTGCGGGCTTTGAAGGAGGTTAATCGCTACCTAGGGCAGAATATGGCGGCCCGTGGCGCAAGGGGGTCGAAAACAAGGACTGCCCCAGGTAACACCGGACCCGCCAGCGTGGGGGTGTTGACTTCTGATTTGGACCTGAGAGGTAAATGGGAGGCTGGGGGCAATAAAAAGCCACTGGGAGATCTGCTGGGGGGAGCGCTTAAAGATGGAGTGGGCTCCCAACCCTCTATTGCTAAACTGTTTCCTGTCACGAGCTCCTCGGCCCCCAAAGAAAAAATAACGATAAGCCCCGATGGAGGTACTGAATCTATAGAATTGGCCACGGATAACATGAGGCTACCTCGTTTGCAGGAGCAGGACCTTCATCTTCCGGAAAGCCTTGAGCTAGCACAAGCAGCGGAGTCCCATAGACAGGTGATTTCAACCGCTGTTATCACGAGCTCCACGGAGGGTTTTGAATATATAGCTCTATCTCTGGCCGCTACTGCTGAGGACTCTATTGCCCAGGCTGGGTCTTTCTCTGATGGAAACAAACAAAAAACTTGTGGCTTCACTACTATCACTTCTGTGAATCAAAGCCTTACTGTTGCACAGGTGTCCCAGGGAGTTCTGTCCCCCGAACTGACAGGCGAGCATTTTTTTTCGGGCTCAGACTCCGCTGCCGAAGGGAGTTCACTCACCTCATGCAACGGAGACCAATCTGACACCAATTGTGGCCATTTTTCTAAAGAAGTCTGCACGGTCCAACGCCAGAAAACCACATCCAGTAAGCGAAAGGGGAGATGCTCAGAAAAGCACAGTCAGCTAAAATGGGATTACTCTGGCTCACAACTTACGTTCCATCTATGGTGAAGAATCCAGCAAGATCCCAGGTTCTGAAAGTATGAGAGCTGCATCAGATTATTCCGAAGAACCTTCCTTGACGGCTATCTTATTGTCGATTAAACAGTTTCAGGAGGAAGTGCGGACAGAAAATAGACAAGCTAAAGGGGCAGCCAAAAAACTGCAAGGGGGACTTAAAAAGCTGAATAAAACCTGCTCAGACATTGGAGTGCGGGTCACTATGATGGAAGGCTGCACCGAAAGTTTGGAAGCTGAAGTTACCATCCTGAAAGATCTATGTTCCTCCCAAGGCGCTTGCATGACAGATGTCATGTGGAAAATGGAAGACCAGGAGAACAGGCAGCGTCGAAACAACCTCTGCCTGTTAGGGATCCCCGAAGGAGTGGAGGGCGAAGATCCCCGCCGGTACATCGTGAAACTTCTGAAGGGAGCTTTTCCCGGTCATGCTGAGTGGAATTGGGATCATGAAATCCAGCTGGCCCATCGCTTCCCCTTCACCCTGAAGAAACAGCATGATAATGGTGGAGAGAAGACAGATGGTCTACGAAAATGCTCGACCAAACTCTCAAAAGGGCTTCGAGGGGGTGTCTTTCTTTGCAAAGCCTGATTTCTGCCATGCCACGGTAGAGCGAAGGTGGCTCCTTCGCCAGCTATTTTTCCCCTTTCAGCAGTTGGGTGCACAAGTATTTCTTATGAACCCTGCTAAATTGAAAATTATTGTAAATGGCTCTTCACGTACTTTTATGTCACAAATCAAAGCCCAAGAATACCTCTGTGAAATAAAGGCTAGAAAAGGGCAGAGCTAGCGATTGTTATGATCAAGAACTGATAGGTCTAGATTCCCTTTACTCCTCTCTTTCTATCTTTTTGGGGAATAGGCCGAATGTGGGCTCTTGGCAGTTTCCAGGAGGAAGGAGATGAGGTTAGGGCTTTAGGGGGATCTTAGGTTTTGGATAGGGGTAGGGTCCCCTTTCTTTTGCTATTTTTCTTTCTTTTTCCTCCGTTCCTTTTGTCGCTCTTATTTACTGGCCTAAAAGGGTTAAAAATCTTGTCTGAGTTCACGGCGGGGTTTATTATAGGCGTTCATCCTTCAGGTTATTCCTGATTGCTCTATTTTGGGGGGGGGGTTTCTGGGGACGGGGGAGAGAGAAGGGGGGTAGGGCGGGCTGTGTCGGGGGGGTCCTTCATGTTTATTGCTTTGGTGCTATTATCAGTATGCATTTTTGTCCTGATGAATTAGAAAGTGCAAGAGTTTGGTGCTTTTGTATCTTTAGAACAGATGTTTTTTTACTGCCGGGTGGGGTCCTTTTGTGGTATTGCCTTGACATATGTTTTTTATACATGGTACGTTATCCACAAAGTTAGTAATGATTTAATATGGCAAATGCAATGCATTTTAGAATTGTTTCCTAGAATGTTTGCGGTTTAAATGATGCTCGGAAGAGGCAGAAGGTTTCTCAAGGCTTGCGCCTGATGGGGGCCGACGTAGTCTGCCTCTAGGAAACACAGATTGAAGGATCACAGACACATCTTTTAAATACGATGGGATATAGTATAATGGGGGGACATCACAGGGAGCGTGTACAAGAGGTGTAGCTATTCTGAACCAGCGTAATCGCCTGCTCCAGCGCACTCAAATTAAATCTGACACTTATGGGAGATGGGTTTTAGCAGAATGCCGGCTAACATCTAACTTTTCCTTTACCCTATGTTCAATATATGGGAGTATAGCTGATGATCCCGAAGTATTTAATAGGATTTCCGGGGAGCTAGCCCACTGGCCTCTTCCTGTTATAATATGCGAAGACCTTAACATCAATTTACCCAGCAATTGGGGGATGGATACCCAATCGTGGTTTTACAGGTCGGAAACCAAAGGTCTTACAGGCCTTGAAGAACTTACTGCACACACATGGGCTTGTTGATGTCTGGTCCCGCCTAAAGCCGAGCCAACCAGGGTATACTTTTTATTCTGCACTGCATCATTCATTTGCAAGATTTGATTATTTTTTGGTTTTGCCTTCTTTGATTCAGGATAGTAGCATTGATATTACTCCACGGTTCTTGTCAGACCATAACCCCTTAATTTTAAATATTGGAGGCTTAGCTTTTGTACGGAAGCTTCACCTTGGAGCTTTGAGAGAGCGTTACTGTTCGATATAGGCTATCAACATCATATGAAAAGCTGGATTCAGGACTTCCGTGAAAGGAATATTGGTTCTGCTCCAGTTATGGTTGTTTGGGATGCTTTGAAAGTGTGTATTCGAGGGGAGACATTACAGTTTTCTCTTAGGAAGAACAAACAGGAGAAATCGCAGACTCTAAAGCTCCAGAAAAAACTGGCAGAGGAAAAACTTATTGGTGCCGTCCAGCTGGGGGAAGAAATTGAGTCAGCACAAATTGAAACTGCAGCAATTAGAGCAGAAATTGGTTCAATCTTGGCCGAGAAAGCTGCCACGAAGTGGGCCGCTGCAAGCGAAAAGATCTATGAATGTAGTGAGCAAATCGGCCATCAGTTAGCCTTAAGAACTAGGCAGCATCTTACAAATAACAGTATACATTCCATTCGAGTTCCGGCAGGAGGGATCACTAGCGATCCGAATGAAATCCAAACAGCCTTCCGTGAATTTTATCAAGGCTTGTATACCGAAGAGGATGCTGGCTCACAGGATGTCAGACAGGAAGCGATTGACAACTTTCTGGATTCGGTCCCGTTATCACGCCTTAGCCCGGAGGATCGTGATCAATTGGAGGATCCTCCCTCCTGGGAAGAAATTGCCACGGCAATGACAAGCCTACCGGATGGCAAGGCGGCAGGCACTGACTGTATACCAGTCGAATTTTACAAAGTCTTTTCCTCCCAGATGAAAGATATTTTTAAAGTCCTTGTGGTCCAAATTTTCAACGGCGCGACCCCATCTCCATCATGGTTGACAGCCAAAATTATTATCTTTCCTAAAAAAGATAAATCTCCTTTGGAAATGGGCTCTTATCGCCCAATTACACTTATCAATGGAGATTCTAAAATTTACTCCAAGATCCTTGCTTCCAGGCCTTCTACTAGAATTGAAAACCTTGTCTCCAAGTGGCAGCACGGGTTTATCCGCCAAAAAAGCACCACAGACCATATCTGGAGGACCATTACTCTGTTTGACGCGGCACAGACTACAGGGGACCCGATGGCGTTAACACTTCTTGATGCTGAAAAAGCATTCGATCGGGTCTCCTGGCTGTTTCTGTGGTGCGTCATGCAGAGAATGGATTTCGGGCCCAGGGCTATTCAGGCCGTCAAAGCCTTATATCTCAATCCTACAGCTAGTGTCTCGATAAACGGGCAATTAACTGAGCAATTTGCAATTACATGAGGGACCCGCCAGGGTTGTCCCTGCTCCCTGTTGCTTTTTGCAATGTACATCGATCCTTTTATTAAAAGGCTTGCAAATAATCAGGAAATCCCGGCCATATATAGACACGGCTTTGAAACAAAAATCAGGGCATACGCGGATGATTTAGCTTTTGTGGCACCGGAACCTGAGAAAGCTATAATAGCTATAGAACGAGAGGCCCAGGGCTTTGGGGAGGTCTCTGGGTACGTGTTAAATAAAGGGAAAACCCAGATTATTGTTAACAACAAAATCAACTGGACGGATAATAGAGCTGTCTCTAAGGCAAGGTACCTAGGGGTGAACATTCTGGCTGAAACAGATTTAATAGTTGGAGAAAATTTGGATCCCTCGCCATGGAGACAAAGAAGACATTGAACCGGCTTAATAATTTACATCTGTCAATGGTAGGCCAGTGCAATGTCCTCAAAATTATCTTTTTTTCTAAAATTTTATATTTTTTTAGAACCATTCCTCTTGAATTTACTAACATAATATTACAAAAATGTAATCGTCTTTTTTCTCAATTTATATGGGCTTATTCGCAGAGATCTCTTAAATATGTATCCCTTCCCTGGGAGAGAAGGGGCTGGGCGTTTCCAAACTTAAGATTATATTACTGGGTCACTGTCCTGCAGATATGCCCAATTATTGGTACAAGGCCAACCTTTAGTACCAATAACGGACCTCCCGTCTCCGTTTGAACTTTTACTCGGGTCTGATGCTTGGGGGTGCTTTTGGCGCCAGCTCGAATTCGGGTATTATAAGAAGGTTAGATTCAAGACCCTTATGGGAACCTTCAAGGTCTTCACCGCCGTGCGCAAGCTATTGGGAATCGGTAGATTGAATTACTACACCCCTACTAGAAACAATGATAATTTGCCAGGTATATTTGGGGGATCTTATTTTCAAAATTGGTTTATATCTTGCATAGATAAATTGGGGGTTCTGTATTCGACCAAGGGTATTTTGGCATTTGAGGATCTTAAAACTCAATTCGATTTGAGCCACAATGAGACCTTTAAATATCTAGCCATTAGGAATTTTCTATCACGCAAGGCAGGTGGGCCCTCGGGGTTCACGAAAAGTGAACTTATTGAGAGATTACTTGAGTCCACTACCCCTGAATTGGGTCCATCTATGACACTCTTAATAGCCTAATGCCTGATGACTTGGCCAAAATTTCAAGTAAATGGCAACAGAAGTTGGATATTACCAACAATGTCTTCTGCCTAGCTCTCCAATTCGCTCAAAGTGATTTACTATCAGCTAACTTACAAGCACAATTCTACAAAATTTGCTTTTTTTGTACTATACACCAAGTAGAATTGCGAAATGGGGAACTGGCAGAGGCACTCATTGTCCTCGATGCTCTGAATATAGCGCAGACTCCGTCCATATGTTTGCCACATGCGAGAAACTTGGGCTCTCTGGAGGTTTTCTCGGGTTAGTTTTATCTCGAGATATCCTGCTCACCCCCACAACGGTTTTATAGGGTATACAAGAATCTGTAGATAGGAAAAGAGGAGAGGCCCTAATTTTTATTGCTATGGCAATCTATAGGTGGTGTATAACATCTGCTTGGGTAGATCCCGACCCCCTCTATTCTCACAGTGGTTGGCCCGGATATATTCAATATGTAACCTTGAAAAAGCTATTTATTCCAAGAAGGGTATCCGGGCCAAAAAGAAAGGTTTGGTTATCCGGGAACCCCTGTCTAGCTGCCTTCGCCAGACAAACCCTCAATAAACTTAGGGAGGGGGTAAAGTTCCTTGCTTCTTGCGCTTGGCTGGTGAATCGCTAAAGGGATAGTTAGTCCATATAATTGAGGATTGGAAGATTGGCCTAGCCCGGTATGTCATTTAATGCATTTTTTGCACCTCCCTTCATGTATTTTGCACTTTGCACTTTTGCACAGGTCAGTTTATCTTTAATGAATGCATATCTGAAAACTGATGAACTGTAATTTTGCACTTTATGTACTTATTGTATTGGGGCCAGAAGGATTGCTCTATGAGTTTTGTCCTCTATGCTCTTGTTGGCCCAAATGATGGAAATGGTTAAAATGCAAAATGGACTTTCCCATTTTTTTCCGTGGGCACATGTTGGAGGGGAAGGTTAGGGTGGAGGGGGGCGGTGGATGCTGTACATCTCTGCTTTGTTTTCTTTTGCTAATGGCATATTTAATTTTAAAAAAAATAATGAAAAAAAAAATAAAGTATATTACTTTGCTTGATAAACACCATACGTTGACCCTTTTCCTGCACAATCCACAACCAGTTGTGGTGCAACAGGGTATTGTGCTTCAGAAAATAGTTTTCTACATTTTCAGTCAGTACTGTTCTTCGGTCCCTAAATGGATTCAAGAAAACGCATTTTTGACTCAAGTCTGCAATGAGTTACATACCTCAATTTCCCTTGCTGTGAGAATTCCTTACAATCACTATCTAAAGCCTGAACTCCTTCCCTTTGTCTAGGAATCATTCTCACTTAACCTTATGGTCCCTAATTACCTTAGTCCATTCCTTACCCATAATCCATTAACTTTACATGCTTAACCTCTTGCCATTACTATTTGGCCTTTACCACGTATCCTTTCTATTAACCCTGTAACCTTATCCATATCCTCTTACCTTTCTACCCCTATTCTCTTGCCCCCCTTATTCCTTACCCTTAACCCTGACCCTAATCCCTAACCCCTTTTTCCTAATCCTTAACCCTGACCCTTTAACCTCTTACCTCGTTACCCACCACCCTAAACACCTTACCAACTTATCTTTAAAGCCTTACCCACTGCACCATACCTTTTCACCTTTTCACCATAAACCCTGAGCCCTTATCCTTACTTCCTTATCTCTCAGCCTCTTACCCTTCCACCAAATCCCCTAATCCCTTAACCCCTTTCTTGCTTTGCCTTAATCCCCCTACACTAACTTCCTTACCTCAATCCCAGAACCCCAACCCCTTACACTAACACCTTTAGCCATATCCTTCCCCTTAACACC